>JAFBJS010018544.1:69113-79363 GCA_016785265.1 Paraplagusia blochii | reverse complement strand
TCCAAATAAGATATTTCCAAATATTCCTACACTGAGACACAAATGTGCAGACTATGGTAGATTTAATAATAATTTCTTCATTCCTGCAGATACATGTTTACACTAATATAATCTATAACACATTACAAGCAAAAAAATCAATAAAAAAATCATTTTTAAATTGAAAATGTAATTCTATTATAACCTATAATTCAATTTTATTAAATCTTTGAAATTATGGAAAATTAAATCATGCAATTTTGCTTTTAATAACACATGGTCCAAAAAGCAAAATATATATATATATATATATATTTTTTTTTTTTGTGGAGCAATCAAATTAACCAGATATAAAACATGTTAACAAAATCATTTAATCGGTCAACTGACCTAGTTAGCTGTTTATATTAACCTTCCTAATGATAACCATTGATCATTTTTGACGTATGGACAAAATCAGAAACAGCCGCTGCGATTCGTTTTCCAACTGCACGTTTTTTACGTTCATTATGGCCCCACACGTCCAGTGAAATGCAGACCAATAACATGTACTCTTTGTTGTCACATGACGTCATTCTTAGCCAATTATCTCTGTGAATAATGGAGTCGCCGGTTTAACCAAGAGGAAGTTAAGTCCCGGTACCGCCTGCAGACTTATACTGCCATCTCCTGGTTGTCACAGGGAACACAGGGAGACCTTCGCCTCATGTTCTTTCGGCTGTTTTCTGTCGCTTATAAGCAACAATGTCTCCTTATCTGGATCCTCTAACGAACAACTGATATATATATATATATATATATATACACACACATATTTATATATATATATACATACATACATATATACATATATACATACATACATACATACATATATACATACATACATACATACATATATACACATATACATATACATACATATACATATATAAATATACATATATACACACATATACATATATATATATACATACATATACATATATAAATATACATATACACATAATGTATAATTGTATAATAACGTATAATGTTTAAGCAGTGGTTATTTACATAGCTCTCCAGCTGGTTCAGTTGCTCCTGGGGTTCGTCCAGAGGTGAAGCACAGACGTCTGAGATGGAGACACCACTGCAGGGGTTCACAGTGAGCAGGAAAACCAAACTTCCTCGTCCGTTATTCAGTGAGTGGCAGTAAACCTGTCTCTCATTTAACGGGACAGTGGACAGGTCCACTTCACACCTGTACACAGAATGGAACAGCACAACACAGGGCATAAAAAAACGTAAATAAATACAGAGTTCAAATAGTTGTGAGGAGATTGATTAGAGGAGAGATTTGACTCACATTCCCAGACACTCCTCAGGTCTTCGTCCTTCCTTGGACCAGAGCTCAACCTCCAGGATGTGTGGACTGTCTACAAACAGGTTAAAGCTGAACTTTTCCCTCCACTGAGGGCTGGTCACTTTACATTGATTCTAAATGATGGGAGGAAAATGGAAATATTATTATATATAGAAATCATAAGGTTTAGAGACACTGGACATTGACAAGAAAGGAGGCAGAGCTGGAGATGGAGGAGTTAAAGATGCTGCTGAGATTCTCTTTAGGAGAGACAAGGATGGACAGGGTCAGGAATGAGGTCAATACAGGGACAACACAGAAAGGTTTGGAGAAAAAGCTAGAGAAGCCAGATTGAGATGGTTTGGACATGTTCAGAGGAGGGACAGTTGATACATCGGTAGAGATGGAGCTAGGAGACAAAGAGGAGATTGATGGATGCAGAGAGGGAGGACATGGAGGTAGTTGGTGTCAGAGTAGAAGATACAGAGGACAATGAATTGCTGTGGCAACCCCTCAAAAAATGGACAAGAAGAAGATAAGGTTGAGGAAAGTAGATCAAAAAAAAAGACAGTACGTAATAAAAATGGTACTGAAAAAATGTGAATGTAATTAGTACAATGTATCTTCATAATTTTCAGCAACCTTTTACCCTGAATATATTTACTATAATGATATAAAAAAACATTGAAAGGACCTACGGTCTGGCAAAATACAATTAACTGAATAACATATTTGAGGTGATGCTTTACAACAACACCAGTTTCTCCATTTGACTTTAAGTGCGTGACGTTTACTGTAAACAGAAAGACAACAAATATTTACTGTTTACACAACTGTTTGAAGTTGCTTGTCAAAGCAGCAAGGATTGTCCATGAAGCCTATGAAATAAAGTTGAGAAAACAACTACACTTTTCAAAATTAGGATATTTTCAGATTTAAGGGAAAAAAGACTCGAGGTTGAAAAGAATCAAAGAAATCACACGATGTTAACATTTTTTTTTTTCCACTCATCCAATACCTTGCTTTTGTATCGCTGGTCTCCCAGCTTGAAGCGAACAAAGAGCTGACCTCCCTGAGAGTCCATCTGCAGCTCCTGACCTTCAACCAGAGTCACTGACACAACAGATGTCCACAACTGACTCTTCTTCAGTGTCTCTGACAGACGCTGATTTGGAGAGAGACCTCCAGACTGGACAAGGGATGGAACAGGAAAATATTGAAATAAATAAGCGTATACATTACATGTTTCCAATCACATTTTTTTCATCCTCGAAAAAAATTGACTGATGTAACTCTGAAAATAAAATGTGTGGATTTGAATTACATGATAATAAATAAAGAATAAATAAAGACTTAGTTAATTAAATACTTAAAATGACTAAGTTCAAGCCTGATCTAATGGATCATCCTAGCCAGAGTCTGATCATGTGTGTGACTCAGCTTTGTCTGGTGGAAAACCAAAAAAAACGTGCATTGAGGTAACAAGTTGCGCTGCCTGCCCTTGGCAGTAGGGGGCGATAATGGAGTCAAAACATCCATGTCGTGGGCCATGCAGACGGCGACCAAACAAAGTCAGCGGCTGTAACTCACAGTGTGACACAACTGTCAACAGTTCACAGACGAGGGCTGAGCGAAGACATGTGGTGCAGCGGCTAATGAAATAACTGTCACTCTACCCTTGAGAGAGATTCATGCACGGAAGACGTCAGCAGCGTTTCCAGACAACAGTGATTAAAGCGGAAAACAAACAAACATCCAGCAGCTGTTCGGTGGGAAAACAACTAATCAGTGAAACATCACATCTGTCAAAACCCCCACACTGAAGTGTTTATTCCTCGGTGACAATGGTTGTCAACAAAAACCGCCTGACGTTTCATTCCACCTTAATTATTATTCCAATGTCCTTCCCTAAGATAAAGACACCAGGACTGAAAAAATAACTATTCACAAATACTAACTTAACTAACTTAATTTCTTAGAGAGATGAAAGTTATAAAGAATGTCCAATAAGTATAATATAATAATAATTGGTCAACTGATATTATTGGCCATGATATTGGCACATTATGTAATATTTCTAAAAATCTTTACATGTTTTCCTTGGATAATGAGAACTGGGTTTTACCAGATTTTGGGTATAAATGGCTTAATATCAAAGTGCAATCCACTAGATGGCAGCATTGCAGCTCATTTAATTTATCTTATACTCATGCAGTGATTTGTACAGATAAATAAATATTACCAGGTCTATATCGGGATCGATTGTCAGAAATTGAATTTGTTTGGAGAATACTGCATATAGGATTTTCAATAAGAAATATACAGATTTTTAATTTTACTGCTGATAAATGGCTGAATTTGAAAGTGAAAGCCACTAGATGGCAGCATTGCAGCTCATTTACTTAATCTTTTTGTAAAGATAAATAAATATTAGCAGGTCTATATCAGTATTTATTGATTGCCAGAAATGGAAATTGTTTAGAAGATTTCAATGATAAAAATGCAGATCTTTAATTTACTCTTACTCAGCATACATTTCAATTTGCTGTGATTAAATATCAATGGTAATTTTATCAACCCTTTCAACATGTAGTAGTTAGAAGCATTCTTTTCCCCTGACTCGTGTCTTACCCTACTACTTCGTTTTCGTAATTGCGGCCACCTCTGCCAATGGGAGCATGCGTGTTAAATGCAAAATAAAAGGAAACTGTGGTTAGTACACAAAAAGACACAAACACAAAACAACATAATGTGCACTCAACATGCAAACACAGTGAATAAGCATGCCGAAAGTTGCTAGTATAGGACATTCACGGCCATACTTGGCCTTTTTTACTGTCTCCGTCTCTGACTGAAAGACTCATGTCCAACAGCACGTGGCCCATGTCGTCCTCCAGGCTGTTCGGGTCGTCCAAGGGCAGGGAGAGTTCGTTTACTCTAGGAGAGAGGAATCAGATTGAGTCAATGTCAGAGGAGGATGGAGGGAGTCCTCAAAGACCTTATCTGGTGACCGTGACTCCACGACTCAATCTGGGGTCAGGGAGATGCCTTGAAATCTTTCAAAGATGAACTTGTCAACTGACAGTTTTTTTTTATGTGATCACTGAAATACCAGCCCCAATACTTCATTAAAATAGTTATATGGAAATGCACCATTGGTGTTAAAGCTCTGCTCACTTTCTGTTGAGAGCGTGGTGTTTTTAACGTTAAAAAAAATTTACATTTTATCCTAAGTTTTATTACTCAGTGCTGGAAAAATGTTTTCCCCTATAAAGCTCTAGTGCGTGCTAATGGAAGAACTACTAAATGTTGATTTGATTATGTCATGGTTTATATTTTTGTTTGTTCTGTTTTGAACATCTCTGTTATTTGTTGCCTTTCACACCGACAACGTTTGAGAACTGACATATTGAAATCGCTAACCATTTTATTTTGCTAGTTTTTCTTGTGAAAAACAAATGAAAATCTAATGTCCATTTGTTTGTGTCTGTTTTATGCAGACATGTCAAACTATAATTTTTTTTTTACATCAATATTACATGATCATAATGTTGCATAAGATTTATTTCAAGACTTTTTTTTAATCATAAACATTTTCTTGTTAACTTGGTTTGATTTACTGTTTTCTAACTGTGGTTCAGGTTGAACTGAAACTAAAGTTTAAGCTGCCTTAAGTTTCTTTTCCAACCTGGTGATTCGTTATCAAGAAATAAACAAATAAAATGACTGGTTTCACCTGATCATATAGAGACACAGGCTGCAGTGACTGAACTAGTGAAGAACAAAGTTGAACTTGGAAGAAGAACAACAACTGAATTGAAGCTGCGTGTCTTTCTATAATCAACACTGATTAAGGTCTCCACTCGAAGTAATTACAACGTTAATGTTCACTCAGATTAGACAGAGGAAAATTGGCCAGTGATCATGTCTCCTCATCGAACAAGTTCATTTTCCACTGCAGAAGTGTAAGTGACGAGACTGTGGGAAGGATTTCCAGGATGAAGTAACCTTTCTGTACTGACACTTTTTGCAGTGAAGTGATTTGTTTGTTAATGTCCTTGAAATGTTTCTTTTAAGAACGTAATGATCATTACGATCTTAAGCAACGCTCTAAAGATGTAAGAGACAAAAGAGAGAGAAAGAGACAAAAGCTTTCTGTTCTTACTTGTCAAATTCCAGATCACTGAGGAGGTAACTGGCCGAGCCCATGAAGTCATCCGTGGTCAGGTCATGGTCGTAGACCTGGTGGTTGGTTAAAATGAGAACAAACAACACTGATCAAAACTCTGTCAGTCGTTAATAACATTTCAACGAGGAAAGAAAGATCATAAAGAATATATCCATCAACAGTTCTAACCTTTGTTACTATATCTCATTAATTTTAATGAGCTTCACCGACTTGTTCATAATCTATTTCTAGTCCCGAAAAGAATTCTGCAATGTCACCTATTAAAAAGTGGAAATCTTTACCTTGATGTGAAGTTTCTGATTCAGATCTTTCAACGGTAGAGAGAATGTTTCGTTCCATGTGGGATTGAGGTTCTTATAAACTGTTTTGCTTTTGTAGAATGTTTTTCCATCCAGTTTGAACTTGACGTAAGGATCACTGGTTCCTGAAGGAGAAAAACACAAGGGAATCAATGAGAGTTTTGCAGTTTTAATATAATTTCTTGTGTGTGTTCGCTTATTTATTTTTTTTTTTTTTTCAATAACAGCAGCAACGATCACAGCAAAGACACAAATAGGTGAAAAATAAAAAGTGAAGGTAGTGAGAGGTTTAGGTTCTAGAAACATTAAGAAAAATCAAATTTCAGCCAATAACAAAGTGAGCTCAACATTTTAGTTAAAATCATCTTTTAGTATCATGTCGGAGTCAACACTTTGTTTTATATTTTACAATAAATGAGAAATCTATTTTGTGTAACCATAATTACTTTTTTACTATTTTTAATCTTGTTTATCTGTGTTCTTAAAACCTCCAGCTGAGGGCAGTAAGACACGCAGTCAGAACCAGTCTGTCTCACTGGTTTTGACATTAGTTTATGATCATTTACTAACTGGTCCTTAAACAACCAAACTGTGTTTTCCCTTTGCACATCAGCGAATTAAATCAAACCAAACAGAAACTTTTACCAATTTTCTTTCCAAATACAGTGAAACCCCATGAGTCTGATGCACTTCCCCTCTCCTGGTTGTTATTGTTACTAAGTGACTGGAATGGTAAACATGAAGCCATGTGAGACAGAAAGAAAGACTAAGAAAGGTCTGCAGTGAAGACTGCAGGGTGCGGCTCAGACAGGTTGTAATATGTTGTGTGGAATCCAGCCCCGGCTGTTACTAGAGCTGCACAGCCAACGTGACACTCGACTCTCCCTGCTGGCCCCAGAGTCAATAACGCCGTGTCTATTATTTAGGGAAAACCAAGGCTAAACACACACACAGAGCGAGGACACATGAAGGCCGGAGGAGACGACACTGGTCAAACCAGCATTTAAACATCACGGACTCAGATGGATGATGTAGATCAGATAGATGGAGACGTTGGTGTTTGGGATCAAAAATAACATGAGGCGTGGATCTAAACCTGTCATGTATTCCATTACATCAGCATAAAAAAAAAACAACTTGACTTGGAGCCAAAAAACAACATGAAATAACCTGCTCTAAATGTGTGTGAGGTTCTAGTCATGATGAGGAGAAGATCTGAAAACGGACATTAACATTAGAGAAGGAAAACCAATCAGACTGTAGATCAGGAGTCACCTGGTAGCCCCCATGCTAAACCCAAGGTGTCCACAGGTATGCTCCAAAAAACAAAACTAGTTCAAAATGTTTCTGTTCGTGTGCTTTTTGAGTTTTACTGAGTGTCCTTGAAGTGACTCTGGGTTTTAAAAGGTTTGGTGACCAATGCTGTAGATAAATATTAAAGGAACAGGAATAAGATGTTGCTTCAGAAGTGACAAATATGACATACGTTCTTCATTTGTGTTGACCACAGAAATGGTTTACATCATTAGAAGCTGCTCACATGTGACATCACAGCTCTGAAATGGAACATCTGCAACATTAGTTGTGTCAAGAAGGTTTTTTTATATATGAAAGATAATAAAATAAATGTAAAATCTAAAAAATTCAAAAACCTTTTAGCAATTTACACTTTTTGAAATGAAATAATCAATTCACTGTGTTCTAGTCAAACAAAAACCCCTTTTGTCAATAACACCCGACGATTCTCAGGTTGAGGCATCATTAAAGATCCTGTTGATTTAGTTCTGTGTGTTTGCTCAGAGCTCAGCAGACTGTGGTCCTGTTTGTTGCATACTCTCTAGTTCTGCCTACATTAGAGGCTCCACTGTGCTGCATGGGTTTGGACAGGACAGCTGCCACACGGTGGATGAAACACAAGAAAAGCCCTGCTGAGTAAACTCTGCTGCATCAACGATACCTGGTGGTAAAACGATACGACTCCTTTAGTGAGCGTGGCTATTGTCCTGCAGCGTCAACATTAGGGTTAGCACACCAGTACAAACCAGTATCAAAACATTTAAAAGATCATTTTCTTACCACAGCGGTCCCTGATGACCAGGTTGCATCCTTCCTTTAAGTTGATCGTGAGCAGGAAGGACCTGGGGGAATCCCTCGCGCCCTCGGACACATTTGGAGTCTTGCTGCCCATTTCACTCTGGACAAAGCAACGTAGACACATCATCACTGCTCCTGTTACTCACACTGTGAGCAAAGCAATTATGTTGTCCCAGTGCAAGCAGAGATGCTGAGCTGCCACTGGTCGACTTACATTTAAATAAAAGCTCTCATTAACAATAATAACATGATAAAAATACCATGTTGAGAGGTGAGAGGTCCCTCTCAGCTGAGCAGGAATGATGTAAATGAGGAAATTCTCATCTCTGTGTCTGGGTTTTGGACTGCAAACGAACTTTGCACTTTTTCCGGCGATGACAGATCAACAAATAACATCAAAGATAAGGTTGACAGGAGTTTTTCATGTCATTGTTGTGGAGATCTTTGCTCTGGTAATTGAATTTCAAGATAAAAACTAATAATTTAATGGAAAGAAGTAAAAAATTACTGAGGAACAGAATACAATTAGGTGACGGTAGCAATATATATATATATATATATATATATATATATACCCCCTATCCTCCACACTCTTTAACAGTGGTTCATTGTTCCCTGTGGTCATTAAGTCACAACTCACTGTCATAGAATTACAACCAAGCAAATAATCTCTCTCTAAAAAAAAAAAGGCTTTGAAAAATCTCTTCTTTTAACATAGTCATTTTTTGCAGTGTGCCTTTCAAAATAAGGGATTTTCTAAAATAAAACACATGCTCAACGGTTAATTAACATTATTTCACTGATTTTTGACATTAAGAACAGGTCCGCGACCCACTTTTGGGTTGGGACCCACCAGTTCAGAACAACTGCTCTGAAAGTGAAAGTCATCAAATATTATAGCAGAGATTGTATGATGGCAGACTGTCAAGTGAAAGTTCTGCAGAATAATTTCACATAAAAGAGAATCTGGGAGTGGCGGAAATGTTTCTCCATTTTTTTTATCCTGTGAAACTTGTTCAATGAACACCTTGCAAAAAGAGCTTATAAAAGGCGATAGTTGTAAGAATTGTTTTTCACACTTCAGGTGTTGCCCCAAATTAAAATAAATGACATGGTTTTATGTGTTACAACATATTAGTTTGGCAGTCACAGAGTCATGGCTGAGCTACTGGACGACTAAATAAAGAGGAAGAAAAACTCCAAAACACCAGACCAAAGATCCCACTCCCATTCCATCACTCTTCTTCCATCAGTGCTGTTTCACTCTTAAACATTCTTCTCTCTCATGTGACAGAGGTAATCAGGTCAAGTCAGGTTGAGAGACGACGTGAGGAAACTCAGGTTGTGACACAATAATTTCCTGTTAGAACATTGTTCAAGCTGCCATTAGCTGTTGAACAGGCAGACAGATGTGTCACACCATCACTTTCTACATTTCACTACATCCAAAATTCCATCTCGAAATCCTTAGATCCTAAAATTGGGAATGGACTGGCATTTTATTAGTCACCAGGACTAATAAATAAATACTGAATTTTGACATTTTCCTTTCACCAGAACCTGCTGAGAGCTGTTTTTATTATTATATGTATGAAACATTTTTCGTCTGAATAATAAAAATCTCAAGTTAAGTCATTAACATTTTATGAGAACGTTCAGATATGAAGAGCAGATTATTGCCGAGCAGCTAAATGCAGCTCATAATTAATTAGTATTTCAAAAGATCCTCCTTAACCTCATTCTAAAAAGCTATTGGATAAATCATCACAGAACAAATACTCAGCGATGTACTTGAAAATGATTGAACTCAAAATATTCCTCAAGATTTTTTTTTTTCATGCACTATTAATTTGGGTTGCTGTTAATCCATTTTTTACATGCAGCAAAAAAAAAAGATTGTTTTTATGGTCATAAAGTGCATATTCAGACCCTTGTCCTCTAAAAGAACCAATTAGATCATTATTTTTTAATTCACAAATTAACGACAAACACATCTAAACAGAAGTAGATCTTACTATGAGGATGTCTCCGTCTTTAGGTGCGTCCCCAGAGAACACATTGTTGTCCAACTGCAGAGGAGAAAAGTTCATGTTATATTAATCCTTTACCTGAAGAAAATCATCTGTGAGCATGTGCTGAACCAAGAGAATGAAACAGAACTTTAAAAATCTCACACTGGGACAAATCCTTTCATCTATGATTAAAAATTCCAGCCTCCCACTGAAACAGAGTTAAACCTTAGAACACAACATAATAACCTGGGCAGACATCAATAATCTCTATTTAAAATAAATATGATTCAGAAGTCAATGTCAGAAACCTTTACGGTGAATTAAGTGAAAGT
>JAFBJS010018544.1:28147-58658 GCA_016785265.1 Paraplagusia blochii | reverse complement strand
GATTGATGGATGCAGTGAGGGAGGACATGGAGGTAGTTGGAGTCAGAGTAGAAGACACAGAGGACAGGGGGAGATGGAAAAGGATGATTCACTAAAAAATCTTTTATGTAAAAAGGTTTTGTTAAAAAAAACATGCATTGTTAAAGGAATTTGGAAAATGTTCGAAAATGAGTTTTTGTTGCAGGCATAAACACAAAGACACCATTGTACATCACACACCATCCTGCTGCAGGATGTGAATCCTTCATTGTGCATCAGTAAAGTCGTTGGGTCTTTTATTTGTCTAGTTAACTTGACACGTACAGCATTTGTTTTTTGTTTTTTTTCTGAAATAAATTAAACAATATCAGTCTGTTATTCGCCTGTGTTGAACATTTGGAATTCATTGAATACATTTCTAAACAGCGTTTGGCTTTCATTGAATGTCACTAAAAAAAATGTCCTTCAAGGAGAGTGTTTTTTTCATGGCTTAGTTCACGAAAAAAAAATCATCCAAAAAGGTAAAGGACAATGTGATGTGAACAATGTGGCGATCCTCCACAAAAATATAGCTTTTGTAAAACTGGGGTGGAGGTGTGTTTTTGTCAACCAGGCAAATACAAAAAACAAGTTATGCATGTATAGTACGCCAAAAAAGTTGATACAGATATATATATATATATATTAAAGATGCTATGTACAGAACAATCAAAACAGATGTGATAAAGAACAACATGGCTTTCAGTTTGAAGTCCTGATGAAATTTTGTCTCATTCTGTGCACAATTTAAAAACACACTCACAAACAATGTGCAACGGCATACTGCTATGGATAACATAAATATGTCTTTGTAAAAACAAATGTCTAAAAAACGTAGAAAAGAAGGATTCAATGATGGAGCCGCGGGAGTATTGCTTTCAAACCCTGAGAAGATCAGAATCATATTAGGTTACAGCCAGTGGGGGGAAATAAAATCGTTCAGGACCTCAGTGAACTGAGAGGCGGCGTGAAGGTCATGTGACAGCTGCGCCATTATGACGTCAGGATTAAATTTTTTATTTTTGTTAAATTTGATGAAAATTTTGAAATAGCAAATAAAAATTTCAATTTTTTTTCTCTGCGACTGAACTTAAGAGCCTGACTTTAGATTGACTCTGATTTTAAAAGTTAGCATCGTGAATTTCAGAATAAAATGACAGACAGGACTTAAATAAAATAAAGCTATAATCTTGATTTTTCTTTCTCTCTCAACGTTCTGACCTTTTTTAAGTGAAACAAAAAAAAACATTGGATCCATATGTTGAGTTTCAAACATATTATGGCCCACGTGATGGTCTAATGCATTCAGCTGGAAAAAAAACAACATAAGAAAGATTGTACTGCAATTTGACCAACAGTCAGTGAAGCAAAGTCACACAGCTTAACTGTACATAATAAATAAAAGTTATTGATTGCTATCCTGTTTTTTTTTTTCATTTGCAAAAGGAACCAAGTTAGATTTAGAAGTTTCTAAGTTTAGCTATTAGTTTTAATTTTCAGGGGGCGGGTGTATACCATAGGTGGAGTTGAAAAGTGTTCCCCAACTTTTTTGCGCCACAGACCGGTAAAATGTCGCGTAATATTTTCACGGACCTGTCATTAAGTTGTGGCAGATAAATACCCCTTAATTAAATTAATTTTCCGGTGTTCTGAAATATTTTCCTACCTATAAAATCTTCCTACCGGAATTAACTGTGCATGGGCACAACAAGGATTTCTCAAGTGCACACAGCCTATAACTTTCTGCTACCAGACCAGACAGGTTTGTATCTTGTATCAATGACTCTGTGTCATTTTGAGTTTATTGTTGTTGTCTTCACTGAGAAAATATTTCCTAATCAAATATAGTGGCATTATTGATGATGGAATCCTAGCCATTCTATTGGTCAGTTCTTTTGTTGATATGGGTATGGATCAAGTGGAAGGAATAGACAGATGGAAACAAAAGGAAACATTATTTCTCTGCGGCCCGGCACCAATTCACCCATGGACCGGTACCGGTCCCTGGCCCAGAGGTTGGGGACCACTGCTTTAATGGGACTAATATACAATAGAGACAAAAAATCATCATAACTACTTGATAGAGGGTTCACTTGTTCACCTGTTGCTGCATCACTGTGAACGGCTGCAGGTTTCTTGGGTTTGTGACATAAAACAAAGTGATTTTTTTTTGTGCACTCTGATGTAAAGCTGCAGTGAACATTTATGTTCACTCTTATTATAAAATTGAACATTTACATTATTTGTCAACAATCAACAAATGTAGTTTTTAAAATTTGATATAATCCAGATTTTAGTGCAATCGACCTGTGGATATTTTCCTCTGTGCTTCTTCCTGTGAGCGGCCGCTCTTCAGCTGTGATTTACCTCAGCGGCGCCTGGTTGTTGTGCTTCCATCATCTCTTTTGGTGTTGATGTAAAGAAAAGGATTTCTATGTGTCCTATATATTGTGATGTGAGGAGAGTCAGGGAGTTGGGTGGAGCTGATTTGTCACCTTCAGTGTGAAAACATCACCCATTATAGTTGTGGTAAAATCCATTAACTCTCATTACTTCTAATTGAGATGGAACGTTGAAGTTTTAACTTGAACTGTTTCCAATCCTGGAAAAACAACTTGTGTTACCTGTACTTCATAAAACAACACAACAAAAAAACTATTTCCTAAAAAACAGGAGTGAATGTAAGTGTGTTTTTGAGTGTGTTTTTGAAGAGATTTTGTACCAAAAGACTGATTTCTGAACATCGATTGACGTTTTCTTCACAATTTCCTGACCGATGTAGCTTCATCCTTCTTTTTCAAAACGACAGAAACAAGATAACTTAAGAAAAAAATAACAGAACAATAAAATAAATTCATTTGCATAACAGTGTCCTTCCTGTTTTTGCCCTGATGTTGTTCGGCCTCTGGGGCTGAGAGCTCTATGTCACCCAGCTGTCCATTCGCATCCGTTTGACCGTAGGACTCTGACCGCCCTCTGAGCGGCTCATGTGGTGCGAGTGGAAGTCCGGCCGCTGCTGATGCTCCTCCCGGTCACTGCCGACCTCGTGAGAGCTGCATGAGGAGCTTACACTGTCCGCGGGGGACCTGCCCGTCTCTGCTCGAGCCGATGAAGAACTGGTGGAGTGAGGATGAGCAGCGGTGGCGTGGGCGTGCCCCATGTACACGGAGTGACTGATGTGGTCACGAGGCGGGGAGATCGGCTCGGCTTTGACGTTGACGTTGTGGTTGGTGCCCCCCGGTCTGCAGACCAAGGAAAAAAGAGGAGATCGAATCAGTTTTCGTCCTTGTGGTTGTGATTCCTATGGAATTTAAAGGTCACTCCTGAAAAGTTATTCTTTTTAAAATGTATAATGTTGTGAAAAAGTTCTATCTACTTACAATAAAACTCTTAAAATTTCATACTAATCTAATAATGAATTAGAATCTTCACAGTCTTATGATTACATTTTTTACCAACAGTACAGTATTACTTTTCTTTTATGAAAATAAATCAAATTAAGTTGAAATAAAAAGCAGCATTGATATATTATATTATATATTATATATTATTTCTGTTTCTTCAGTCATTTATCATGTGAATGTTGGGAAACACTGAATTAAGCTTTTTACTTCAGGGGCAACAATGCCACCTGCTGGAAGAAAAGGAAACTGCCGTTGGAAATAATCTCTTGCCCTAAGAGTATATTTAAAAGTAAAAATATATAAGTATTTTTTACTATTTGTTCTAACTTAAAACCACAAACCTTTCCTACCATTTGTTTCCCTCCGTAAAAATGTTGAACCTCTACACAACTTCACAGCTAGGTGCTGCTGTATCACACACAGGATACTTCAACTCTTCTAATGCTAATTTTATTTTCACAAATTAATGAGGAAGAATAAGCTGTGAATCACAACAGACCAAGAAAGAAATGACATAAAATAATGTGACTATATTATATAATATGTATATTATACCCAGTAACAGATAAGCAGATGACAATGGAAAATATTATACAACATAATAGGATTTAAAGCAGCAGTGGTGGCGTAGTGGTTAAGGAAGCAGACTTGGGTCCAAAATGCTTCAGGTTCAAATCACCCAACTGCCAGGTTGTCACTGAGGTGCTCTGAGCAATATAACTTCACCACCCAAAGTAAGGCTCACAGTATGGAGCTGTGTGATTTGGGTGGCAATCAAGGAGACTGCGGTCCCTGCAACCCAGGAATGGACAAGTGGATGTCCACTTCTTTGTCCTGTACTGACATTATTCGTACAAAGTCTGAATAAACTTTTTGCCTTGTCTAACAAACACAACAGGACGAAACGTCATAAAGAGTGATTCTGTGAATTGAGGAAGTTTCTGAAGGACTGTTCACATTCATCCAAAAAGAAGAAGGATGGTGCAACGGTTTCAACATTTGGTGTTACTTACTGTTACCCACAGAGTGTCACGACAACAAAGAGAGAGAGACATCATGTCTGCTCGACTCTTACCCCAGTGAGCCCAGCTGGTGCTGCTGCCACGCTGCCATGGAGCTCAGAGAGGGGCCTCCAGGAGAGCTGAAGCCCGACAGCTCTGCACTGCTCAGGGAGTAATCTAGCAGAGAGACAGAGACAGAGAGAGAGGAGACGGGGGGGGGACGAGATGGATAAAATTAGTTTGACACAAAGAGATGCAGCAGGATGCATTACCACACTGAGCTTCTGTAAGCAGCTCAGTCTGTGGTTTCCTAAGAAGAGAACCACCGGTGTGACTGACAGAGGGCAGCGCAAGACAAAGACTTTGGACGACAAAACTTTACAATCGAGTTTTGTCTATGTTACATGTTCTTTACGTCATTAGGGCAAAGAAATGATGAGGTCACATGATGGCATCGCTGTGAGGACTTTGCCCTGAAAAATCTCATCATCTGGGCATGGGTTTCCTTTGGCTTCTCTGGTTCCACCTCAAAGTGTAAACCCACAGATCGGGTTTTATAAGGTGGCAGTGGTGGCCTAGTGGTTAAGGAACCAGATTGGGGTTCAGAGGGTTCCAGGTTTGAATCTGCCAGGTTATTACTGAGGTCCACTGAGCATGGCACTGTCTCCACTGTTCACATTGGTGATGGGTTAAATACAGAGGTAAAATGTCTTTGTGTGCAGTGGTGTGAAGCGCACTGTCACAATGACAAGGTGATTGCTAGCCTTGTTGCCTTATGGACACGGACATAGGTCCATAGGTACTGTAGCTCTGAATGTACTAGTCAATGTGTTTTTTTTCACATTAAGAGATGTGGTCCTGGAATGGTGGCCTAGTGGTTAAGAAAGCGGACTTGGCTCCGCAAGGTCCCTGGTTCGAATCTCCCTACCGCCAAGTTACTGCTGATGTCCACTGAGCATGGTATCGTCCCCACACACTGCTCCCCGGGTGCTCATTAGCTGCCCACTGCTCACTTTGATGATGGGTTAAATGCAGAGGCCAAATTTTATTGTGCGTTGTGGTGTGAATTACAACGTCACAATGACAATAAATAAATTTAAAAAATCTAAAGTTGGGACTTGGAATGGAATGTCTAGAGCTCCAGGGGTCTCCTGGTAGCCCCCCATTGATTAACGAAGGTCCCAGCAGGATGTGTTCAAATTTCTAGTTAAAAAAGGGTAAAAATGTTGAATCAGTTCCAATTATAATGATTCTAATGTGGCGTCAAAGTCATTTTTACCTGTGGGACACATCAACATTACTGTATACAGTTCCAGACTGTAGAGATGTAACTACGTCATAACATGATACTGAAGTTAATTATTATTTATTTAAGTAACAAATGTGTAATTTAATGTGTAATGTAACAGACTGATTTGTCTAACTGTGTTGCAAAGACATTATAAAATGCTTTGTAAAATCCTGGATGCCGTACAAAATGACTTGGTGGACTACATTTGGCCCCCGAGCCATGGGTTTGACATGTATGTTCTCATTGGTTTACTTTTGAATGTTAGAAGAATGGTCACTATGGTATGTCACAGAATTTTTTTTAATACATTGTTTGATCAGTGTGTTTCAAACAGTTCCTTGTCATATTTTTGACTGCCCCCTAGCTTCCAAAATGGAAAAAAAAATTAATTAGTAAAAAAATAAAATAATAATCTGCACAAATCAGCACTACAGTGAATTGATTATTTTCTGTGATACATTTACCTGAAAACAATGACAATAACTCAGTAAGAGCAGACATTTACCGTTGTTGTAGGTGGAGTTGATGCTGGAGTAGACCAGGCTCTGGTGAGGCAGACTGGGGGTGTTGATGGAGACCACCGGGGTGGACAGAGGCTGGTGCTGGTTGGACTGACTGCTGCTCAGCCTCTGGTTGGTCTGGAGGAGGAAAAGAAAGAGGAGACGCTTCAGTAAACACGTGTGACCATGCAGGGCCGTGAGAGCAGGTTTCAACCACACAGTGGCAGTGTGACATAATTCCAACAAAGACTTCCTCCCGCCACCCCATCACTTTGTTCTTTTCACGGAAAAAAACCAAACGAACAAAATACAATGCATTTCCCAGAATTCCATTTTATAACAAAAAATTGTGATTGGGAATCTCTGCACAGAAGATTAGGATTAAGGATTAATAATGTGTAAAATGTCTTTGAAAAATCATGGTTAAAATCCACATGTGGACATGTATTCTTTAGACCAGTGTCCCCTAATCTTCTTTTGTGCCACGGACCCGTTAAATGTCGCGTATAATTTTCACGGACCGGTCATTAAGTTGTGGCAGATAAATACCCCTTAATAAAATGAAATTTCTGGTGTTCTGAAATATATTCCTACCTATAAAATTTTCCTACCCGAATTAACTGTCCCTATAACTTTCTGCTACCAGACCGGTATAAAAAACAATCTTGTGTCAATGACTTTGAGTTCATTGTTGTCTTCACTGAGAAAATATTTCCTAATCAAATATAGTTGCATTATTGATGATGGAATCCTAGCCATTCTATTGGTCAGTTCTTTTGTTGATATGGGTATGGATCAAGAGGAAGTAATAGACAGATGGAGCCAAAGGGAAACATTATTTCTCTGCGGCCCGGCACCAATTCACCCATGGACCGGTACCGGTCCCCGGCCCAGTGGTTGGGCACCACTCCTCCAGCTTAATATAGAAATACTGACATGTTTTAAGTAGATTTCATTAACCCTAGAGTCTGTTGCTTCAGTGTGGAGTCAGGACCATTTTGTTATTTGTGATATTTATCTCTAAACCACTTGGTGAACAGCAGGTGTGAATATCGCTCTTCAACCGTCAACTCCTCAGATTTTAATAGAACTGAGCTGGAAATGTACTTTTCAATCCACAGCATGTGTTACTGTCATGACGGCTCGATGACGGGGCTGAAGTGTTTGGTGAGTAGGAGGCAGCGCTGTGAGACATGACGGAGGTGCGACTGTAACCTAGAGCTGGAGAATACAACATTTTTTTTTCTTGGTGTAAAGCAGAGGCGTCAAACTCAAATTCACAGTGGGACGAAATTGAATAATGGGACAAAGTCACGGCAAAATGTAATATATTTATTGAAAAAATAAGGTGAATTGTTGTATGTTTTTCCTTCTCTTTAGATTTATGATGTGGAATGAAGAAACTCTAGACCAGGCCTGGGACTCTATGGGGGAAATGCTGGCTTTACAGGACAAAGGTAGCAGAATAACGCTAATATAAATTAATACATTTATACAAGTTGGGCGGGCCGTGTTAAACTGCATAACGGGCCACATCTGGCCCCTGTACCTTAGTTTGCCCAGGCCTGCTCTAGAACAACATAAGCCGAATATTACACAACGATGAAAAATTTTAAATTACATTCAACATTGTTCAGTTCATTTTTATTAGAATCCTTTTTTTAAAAGATTTAACAAGAAAAAAACAAAAATGTATGCACTACATCAGTATTACTACAATATTATTATTATATTATATATTATTACTATTACACTGCTACTATATACTGAACTCATTCATTTAATATAATCTCTTGGGTCAAATATAATTACACTGAGGGCCAGATTTGGCCCCCGAGCCTGAGTTTGACTCGTGTCTCTGGTTTGTCTTTGTTAACAGACCATAATGTTGGCGCTATGGTCTGAAGGTGAGTCTAACAATACAATATAATGGGACAAAGGTCAGATAAAGGTCAGACTACATTCATCAGAACTCACAGACCCAAAGTCAAAGTTTGTTCTGTAAAAAATTAATGGTCAATTAAAAAAAATATATATATATACATATAATAATTCATTTCACTATTAATATTAGAACCATATCAGAATTCCAACTAGGGCCGTTCCTGTGCGACTCGGACAGGGTTTGGTTAAATGAATGAATTATTTACGGCCACGCACTGCGATCAAACAGAATAAAAATCGTATGTAACAAAGGTCCAGATTGCTGTAACCCATGGCGGTCTGAAAGTACCAGCTGTTGTCCAGACAACTAAGTCACCAGCACCTGGCTAACATATTTCCTTAAAGAGAGAAAATGTCTTTCCCTTCCCTCCTGTCCAACAGCACCACAGGGAATGCAGTAGTCGTTGAATCTCTCCTCACTCTCTGTTTTCTCCTTTTATTCCGTTCTAAAAAAGGGCTTTAAAACAGCAAACACTTTTTACATTCACTCAATGGTTTTGACCTTGGACAACAACTGGAATCTTATAAAAAAAAAGATGACTTTTATTTCCCAGTGCCGTCTTTATAACTTTAAATACCAACGTATGTTCTGTCCTTTACTGCTGACACTGAACGAGAAAAGTAAAAGAAAATCTCCTTTCATGAGTGAACAAGACAACTTATATCTACTACTATATCTAAGTGCTGTTCACTGTCTGTCATTATATCGGCCTAAAGTATTTTTGAGTATACACATTTACTTGTCTCATTGATGCTTATACTACTTAGTGCAGTGTCTCAATAATACTTCTTTTTTTATTTAAGAAGCGTTAATTTGTCAGATTTAAGCAATCCTTGAGTGACTGTGTTTTTTATCAAAAGACAGATTGAGATGGTTTGGACATGTTCAGAGGAGGGACAGTGGATAAACGGGTAGAAGAATGATCCTAGAAATGGAGCTACCAGGTAGGAGACAAAGAGGAGATTGATGGATGCAGAGAGAGAGGACATGTAGTTGGAGTACTGTAGAAGATGGAGAGGACAGGGTGGAGAGGACAGGGTGAGAGGACAGGGTGAGATGGAAATTGTGGACTGGCTGTGGCAACCCCTGAGAAAAGGGACAAACTGAAAGGTAAAGAAGAAGAAGACAAAAGTACCTTCAGTGGTGGCGTCCATTAAAGAAGGACAAAAAATAAGGAGGACAGAGAGTCTTAACAATGTCTCTGTCTTTGGTGTGTAACTCCTGGATTCAGCTGTTTTGATTCCAATAACCGTGACTGTACAGTACAGTGCAATGTGATTTGGGTGGCAGTGGTGGAGACTGCTGTCCCTGAGACTCTGTCCCGTATATATTTATATAAACTGTACATTTTCACTCAAATTCAACCCTTAACCTAATTTTAATCCTGATGTCAAAATAAAGGACCATTCCAGACGAGTCTATAAAAACACAGACCAACACGCTGCACATTAGAGGCCAATAAACACATGATCAAAGTCTTAACCAAATCTGACTCCCTGCAGAATTTCCCTGTCTTTGTTCCCATGTGTTTATCCCTGTCACGATTCCATGAGCCGACACAGTAACAGACGCACAACGCTGACAACAATGAGGCAGACAACAGACAAACATGTCACCATAGGTATGTTTGTTCTTCAAGGCAAAGGGATTCATACAAAGACCGTGAACACACACCATATTTGCAAACCAAATGACTTCCCTTTGTTGTCGCATTGTAGTGCGTTGTCCGACAAATTACGCACACACAATAGACAAAGTGGCAAACCCGGAGGCGTTGGGACTGACTCAGTATCTTTTACCGTAGTAAATGTAAAGCAGAAACAAATCGTGATCTGCTGCACGCAGTAGCAGGTGAATAATTCTGCTGTGTTGCAGCAGGATGTTGTTGCCAACTGATAAAAAAAAAAAAAAAAAACCCACATCAAACACACGACAACACAGCTGACAATGAACATCCCACAGGTCTCGTCCAGTCCTTCACTAATAATCATCCTGGAACCAAAGGAAAAGACTTCGCTTTTAATTTACAGTAATGACCCATATTTGAAAATTGATCATTGAACTTTTTCATAATTAGATGTTTTTTCTTCTTCTTTTCTGTTCAGCTTGTCCCTTTTTTCAGGAGTTGCCACAACAAGTCAACATTTTCCATCTCCCCCTGTCCTCTGTGTCCTCAACTCTACCTCCAACTACCTCCATGTCCTCCCTCACTGCATCCATCAATCTCCTCTTTGTCTCCTACCTGGTAGCTCCATCTCTAGGATCATTCTTCTACCAATGTATCCACTGTCCCTCCTCTGAACATGTCCAAACCATCTCAATCTGGCCTCTCAAGCTTTTTCTCCAAACCTTCCTGTCTGTCCTCCCTCACCACATCCATCAATTTCTTCTTCGTCTCTTACCTGGTAGCTCCATTGTCCACCACTGTCTCTCCTCTAAACATGTCCAAACCATCTTAATCTGGCTTCTCTCCCTTCCTCTCTGTGTTGTCCCTCTAATCACCTCATTCCTGATCCTGTCCATCCTTGTCTCTCCTAAAGAGAACCTCAGCATCTTTAACTCCTTCACCTCCAGCTCTGTCTCCTGTCTTCTGCCTATTCCTAGTGTCTCCAATCCATACATCATTGAGTCTCACAATTGTCCTGAAACTTTTCCCTTTACCTTAGCTGATATTTATTAACAATATTATTGCTGGAGTCCAAGACATTTAGTCCAGATATGGTCAAGGCTGTTGTCCCACAGTTAATAATAAAAGTTCAGGGGCAGAATAATCCAGATTAAACTAACTCTTGTACTTTTTTCTTGAAGGATTGTCACTCAAAAAAGTCAATTTCTCATTGCAATCTCATGGACTCATCTCATCTAGAAGAAGAAGAAAAAAAGTGGCTCCACTTGCAAACTCCCAACCATCTGTTCCAGATGGTTCTGCAAAGTTGCTGACCAACTGTTTCATAATGTGCATCATCTATTTACTCAAGTCTTTCTCACATCCAACATCCTTCAGGCGTGGAGCACATCATGTACTGTTCTGTTTTCTAATAAAAGTCAGATTCAGGCGCTGGAAACCTGGAGGCCTGTGTTTGTTAGTCATCAATCATCTGCAGACGATTTCTGAACAGAATGAGAAGAGTATTGATGTGCATGTGTCACAGTGATTTGTGGACTTTTCTACTTTTCCCTGTTTTCACTCCTGGAACTTGCAGAGATTTGAAAGCTTCTGTCACAAATGATACTTTCTGGTGTTCACCACCTCTGCCTTCGGATGTCGATCAATGCCCTGAGACTAGGAAATAAATGTAATATGGTATGGTACTATAAATATTTGTTGTAAAAACATGTAAAACAAATAACAAAGTATCAGTGTTAAAGGAAAACTTAATGTTATATAAATGTATTTTGACAAAGATACATATTTATGATTGTATAAATGTGTATAATATATATATTGTATATATGTGTATATTTTTTTATTTTCTTTATTTTATTTTAAGTTGTGTATATTGTTATATATTTTATTTCATTTTATTACTATATACGTTTCGTACATTTAGAGTATATTTAGAAAATTTTTTATATTATTTTACTTTCTTATTTTTCACCTAGATTATTTTATTTTACTTCTTTTACTATAGACAACTTTACCTTCAATTCACTATCATTGCCTGCAATGTCATGTGTTAAATAAAACTTCTTGAATCTTGAATTATTTCAAAATAATTGTCGATGGCATATATAATATATAACATTCCGAATATGTTTAATCTGTAAAAAAAATATTGCTGCTTGACTCGTGAAATAATCCCTGCACTAGTGCTGCTTAAAGCAGATTTATTTCAATATTTTCTTATAAAATAAAATCATAAAAACAGTGAAGACAGTGGGCCATATGTAAACCGTAGTTTTACTGGTAGCCAGCCAGACACCGAGGTCTGGAGGTACTAGCTGCAGTACTCAAATTGAGCGGTAGGCGTCGCCGTTGTTGATTTTTACCGTGCTAATATCTTCCAAAACGACATGTTTGACAACCATCCGTCATGTTTGGCTCGGGTCATGACCATGAGACCATCAGACGTCCATCCACTTACCAGTGTTTGCATCATTCCTTTGGACTGGGGTATGACCACTCTGAGGTCACCCTTACGGCTGCCAGGGCCCAGGTTGTTCCCCGGAGGTGGAGGAGGAGGAGGAGATTTGGATCGTACGATTTTCCCCAAAGTGCTTCCACCAGGTGATCCAACAAAACCGTTCACTAAACAAAGAGGGAAAAGACCAAAAAAAAGAGGAAATTTGAGGAAAGATGATGGATGGGAGACAAATATTTAACCAACGTTGTCTGGAGTCGTTCTCCACGTATGACCAGTGACCGCTGTAGGGCGGAGTTAAAGAGAGAGAACTTCCTATGGTGAAAGTACAGCGTGTAGAAGCATCTGAAGATGTAAAGATGAAATGTGTCTGCAGTTGACTGAAGAATGGAGGAAGTGAAGCTATACATTATACAAAAGATAATAATGAATAATTGATCTTGTCTTGCTCTTGACATTACATAAAGGCAGCGGCGGTTTGGGACGTGCTGTTCTGCAGCCGGAGTGACAGCGAGAGGAGTCAGTGAGGAGCACAGACGGCACCGGGGCGGACGATAAAAGACAAATAAAGCTGACATAAAGTCACCGTCCACACTCCTGAAGAAACACAGACTCTAGGACTCTCGGGCCTGGAGTCTGATCTCAAGTCCTGACCTCTCTCAGAAAAAAGATTGGTATCAGAACTTCACAGGAAGTCCGTCTTTAATATGGACCGCTACAAACCTGGTGAAAAACATCCAACATTTACAGCCAGAGCTGTGCCCTGGAGGAAAAAGCAATTTTTTTTTTTTTCCAAAAAATCTGAGAAAAAAATAATGTAAATTTTAACAGAAAATGGGATGTGGGTTAAATTTCAATTATGCAAAAATAATAATGTGGGGAAAATAAAAACAACTCTAAAAAATGATTACCTACAAACCTCGACTTTAAAATGTTTTATTTTGTTTCAAGAAATTAATTGCTAAGACCTTACACCTTAATGTTACAAAGAGAGAACGAGGTTTCAGCAGGTGACTCTCCGTCAGGAAAGTTGCACGTGTGTGTAGTCCAGAGGCATTATAGAGTTTGAAGTGTGTGTGTGTGTATGTGTGTGATGTATGCAGTCAGACAGGATGTTTAAGAGACTGTCAGCCTACATCCTGTCTGTCTGCACCAGCCCAAGGAAAGGGAGGAGGAGCAGGAGGAGAAGGAGAGAGGAGGCTTTTCCTCTCTCCTTCTGCTGACTTAGGAGTGAATGAGAGGAGCAGATGTGAGCGATCAGAAGTAACGCCAACGTCGACGCACGTCCGTCCATAGGTCGCTTCGAAATAGTTACCCTGAGGCATGAATTGAATGTTTCAAAGTTTTTTAGGACTTAGAACCTACCAAGTGGTCCAGATCCATTCTGCAGAACCATCTCAGAACTTCCATGCAGGCCACCTGAGGATAAGGACAAACACACATCAGCATGTAAACCAGGCTGGAGCAACGTTTGGACTTCACTGGGAACTTGTCTAATGGTTCCTGATCATTATCATCACTATCTCCGTCGTGGTCATGATCAGGGTTTTTTGTTTTGTCTGTCAACATGGTATAATATACAGAGCAACCACAAAATCTGCAGCTGAAAACTGAAAACTAGGAATTAATGGCAACCAAAAAGCCTTGTATGTTCCTCACAAGACCAGACCTTTTTATTTACACCTAAATGTCAAAGTCTATGCTAAGAAACCAGCAACGGTTGCTCATCTGAGAGCAAATACCAGCAGAAGTGTTTTATGATTTGTAAGATTGCGTTGCTTCAAGTTGTCAGGACGGACATCGGTCAAAACAATAAAATTAACCGTGTAAATTCTATTTTATTTTGAAAATTAAAATAGAATTTACTCATTTTTTTCATGTTAACCTTCTTTATTTAACTTCTTCATAATTATTTTTAGTGTTTATAATTTTTTGGGAACACTGTGCATATCTGGAAGGTTATTCTGGAGAATTTTCTAGACCAGTGATTCTCAACCATGGGCCAGCAGCCCAATTAAAGGCCATCACAAAATAATTCACTTTCACACTAGAAGGCTGTAAGACTGCAGTGGTTTTATACTGAAGCCCCCAGAGATATGGTATCATTATGAACAAGAAGTCTTCCGACAATGGAAAAAAAAAAGTTCGATAGTTTGTTTTTTTTTTTCATTTTATTGTCACACACACACCTGCATTTCCGCTGCTTGGTGGTCTTTGTGGAGGGTTTCTGTGAAGGTGGGAGTGATGTGTAGAAAGGATACCGCTGTCAGCCAGAGCAGCTGTGGCTGCAGCGAGAGCCTGAGAAGATACACCACCTCCTCCTCCTCCTCCACCCCCTGCACCTGGGCTGTACGACATGCTGCCCGGCGCTAAATGCATGAAGTGCTGCTGAGGAAGTCCTGTAGACTGAAGGGTGAGAGAAAAGGTCAGGTAACGGACTGGGGACTGTTTGGTGTAAGTTCCTGCGGAGGAACCGTGGTGAGAAAAACAAAAGACTTAAGTCATTTCCTCCTGCAGATCTACTCTGAATTATCTTGGTGAAATATCTTTGCTCCTCTCATGTTTCCTCCATCTGCCCTGCTCATAATTGCAACTCATTCTGGTTTTCTTGTATCAGTTAAGCCCATTTAAAACCTTATCAACCCAAAGCTCACAATTTTATGGCTCTTCATCATGTTGTCAAATTCCTCATTGATTTTCTTGTATTTCTCCTCGGTGCTGGGGGTGAGGACGTAGGAGGCGTCAGCGTCCGGACTCTCGCAGCCTCTGTGCTCCTTTTTGTTCAGAGCCTGTGGGCGAAACAAGAGTTTCTGTGAGTAAAAAAAAAAACTACCTTCATGGAAAACACACCCCATTAGATTATTTTATCCCAGACCAGGCACTTGGGTGAAATTCCATGCAAATGCAGACAAATAAAAAGCTGCAAAAAATTTTAAAATTAAAGAGGTCTGACTCTCCCTCACAGAAAACCAAAGAAAAAACAAGTTTTGTTGAAGTGTTAAAAAGAAAATAACGTTATAACATATATTCATCTTCTTGTCTGTTGCCAGGGTTTTTTGTTTGTTCGTCAACATGGTATAATATACAGAGCAACCACAAAATCTGCAGCTGAAAACTGAATTATTAGTTATTATTTGCAATTAATGGCAACCAAAAAGCCAGGAGAAAAAAACCCGGTATGTTCCTCACACCACTAGACATTTTTATTTACACCTAAACGTCAAAGTCTGTGCTATGAAACCAACAACAGTTGCTCATCTAAGAGCAAATACCAGCAGAACTGTTTTATGAATTGTAAAATTCCGTTGCTTCAAGTTGTCAGCAGTGTCTGGACCAGGACATCAGTCAAAACAATAAAATCTGTGTAAATTCTATTTTATTTTGAAAATTAAAATATAATTTTTTTTTACTAAAAAAAAGCCCAACAAGATATAAGTTTATACTCTTTCTCAATGACAATATAAAATATAAAACTATTTCTGTATCTACAAAGGGAGCGCTGCAGGAAGAGTTTTGTGACCACCAATGCAAACCATAATGTAAAACCACCAATGCAAATCATGATGTAAAATAAAAAAATTAAAAAATAGCCTAACATCATTTTGTAAACAAATAAATGAAAAGAAAAACATTTCTGTGTTTGTCTTATTTCATAAGCGACGTTGTTTTGTTGACTTCTCATGTCCGGAAAACATATGGTACCAGTGCTCCAGTTAATGTGTGTAAAACATGTCATTGTCCAAATAACAACATGGAATGGACAGGTCTAAGAAACATAACTGGTGCTGACGCTG
This sequence comes from Paraplagusia blochii, assembly GCA_016785265.1. Lineage (NCBI taxonomy): Eukaryota > Metazoa > Chordata > Actinopteri > Pleuronectiformes > Cynoglossidae > Paraplagusia > Paraplagusia blochii. Next base: position 42,623 of record JAFBJS010018544.1, on the reverse strand, counting down.
GACATTTAGTTCTGACTCTGACCTGACGTTGTCTCTGTCTTCACTAAAGTGAAACAGCTGCATTTAGTCTCCTCCTCCTGCACTGACTGTTCTTCTGCTCTTCAAGCTCTGACAGACTGGACGACTGGACGACCACGAGGCAGCGAACATAACATGACACTCAAAAAGATGGTCTCAGGATATGGATCATCATCGTCCTCACTGATCTACATCTATATACAACTAACATGGCTCAAAAGCCAGAGGATGGACAGGACTGTTCTGTTGCTGCAGGTCCCGAGGAGACATTTGTCCCTGGTGTTTACAGTAGCGTGGAGAGTATCAACAGAGAAGAACTCTACAAAGCCAAAACTCAGTGTGGATCATAAACAGCACAGTGTCCAAAATACTCTGCAGAACGACAAGTCAGGCATAACAAAAGCAAGAAGAAAAGAAAAAAAAAAAAAAGAGAAGCAGAACCAGAGTGATATCAGCTCAAGTCTATGACTGTGTTTTTCAAACATTATAAAGATAAAACTTTATATTTGTGTCCTGTGAGATAACGTTGTAAGGTTTTCTGTTCATCCGTTTTTTATTCCCAGGTTCAAACAGTTTAACGTTACACCACAGTCATGCCGCCTCAACACAAAGCACATCTTTTTTTGCTGTTTTTCAAGCGTCTGTAATCGTGCGCAGATCGAGGGAAAACCAAAGTGAGAAGAAAAAAAAAAAGAGAAAAAGTTCACGGGGTCCACAAGATGTAGCAATTTAGAGAAGTTGGCCTGTGACTGGATGGTTGGGTGGCAGTTCTCTGGAGGCTCACAGTAAGAAAGCAACACGTATGTCTCTTCTTGGCTTCTCTCACGCAGGACATAGTCTTTACAATAGTCCCTACAGTTTCTTGACATTTTTACTTATTTATTTTATAAAGGCAACCCATTTTTAAAAAACCACAAGTATATATTTCTTTTTTACTTAAACTAAATCTTAAACTAAAAAAAAATAAAATCCATACATAAAATTGGAGCAGTTGGTGGCCTAGTGGTTAAGGAAGCGGACTTGGGTCCACAAGGTCTCCGGTTCGAATCCCTCTACCGCCAAGTTACCACTGAGCTCCACTGAGCGTGGCATCGTCCCCACTCACAGCTCCCCACTGAAAAGCTGAGAAAGTCCACTGTTCACTTTGGTGATGGGTTAAAGCAGGCATAGGCAAACTAAGGCCCGGGGGCCGGACGCGGTCCGTTGAGATTTTTTATGCGGCCCGCCAAGATTACTATTTTAGGATCTATACATGACTTTTACATGACATTTATCTTAGTTCAAATAAACGATCCATCTTCCTGGTCTGGACTCGGCCCCTGTGTCCAATTTTGGGACCAATTGTGGCCCACAGGTCAAAAGGTTTGTCCACCTCTGGTTTAAATGCAGAGGTGACATTTCGTCGTGTGCAGTGGTGTGAATCACAATGTCACAATGACATTTCCTTTCCTAAAACATATCAATAAAATAAATCTAATCTTGTTTTGCCACAGAAAATGATGAAACCTTCGTTTATTTCTTAAAATTGGTTTATACCCAAACAAGTCGTAAACACGAACCACAGCAGATAGACAAGTATCTGTGAACCACAAGGGGGAACTCTCCTTAACTCTCCTTAACTTATAACATCAACAAACATTTCTTCAGGACTTCAGGGTCTTAATCACTTGTTTGAAAACCTCTTGAATAGAACATTGTGTCAATCTTTTACATAATGATCCTTTTCTCTAAAGGGAAGCAGATGGGAAGCAGATGAGAGTCTATATATGAATGAACGCTGTGTTCGACTGACTAATAGGAATGGAAGTCTAAAAGGGGCAGTTGACGTCCGTGAACTTATGGATTCAAGTTCTCAATGAGGAAATACACAATCTAATTAGGTTTTTTTTCTTGGGGTATTTCTTATTTTAGGAGCTGAGACTTATGAAAATATCTGAATCATTTTGACTCATTTTGTCTCTGTGGCGACAAACGAAATCGTGAAATCAAGCCACAGTGACATCACTGACATCAGTAGAAATGACATATTTCCGTTGCGTCATCTCATCCCTGCTTTGGATTGCATCACATACATCATAGGGCGAAGTGGACACATGTCCAACAGGGACCTACACTGTGGAGTCCCAGAGAACACATCAATCTTAAGGCCTTAAATCCAACGTAACAACTAATGTCCACTTGAAAAGTTGCAGCAGAGATGAACAGCCTGATGTTCATCCCATTGTGCCTGCTGGCTGTTTGCACAATGACGAGTAAAAAAGGATTATGGACGCAGTAAAGGAGGACATGGAGGTAGTTGGAGTTAGAGTAAAAGATACAGAGGACAGGGGGAGATCGCTGTGGAAACCCCTGAAAAAGGGACAAGCTGAAAGGAGAAGAAAGGAGAAGAAGAGTGAAGTGAGCAGGGGTTCGGTGAGTCGGTCTCAGGGGTTCGGTGGAGCCTCTGCCGCGGAGGTCAAGACACGCCAACCCACCCCAGGGTTCGGTGAATGCGAATGAAACTGGTGGGGTTCGGTAGCTCCAACAGTTTTAAGAACCACTGGAATAAAGTGAATCTTTAGGAGATTCTTGTGTTAAAGAGCTGTTCCCAGCAGGTGCCAAAAGTGTCTTTGGGAACCAAACCTAGGACGCCCTGCTTCCAAGACAAGAATACTGACCGCTTGCCCACAGGTCTACAACAGTTTGAAACTGAGAGCTACTTCAGGGGCATTCAAAGCTACTTGTTTGATACAGAAATTTAAATAATACAAATTTTAAGGGGGACTAGGATGGACAGGATCAGAAATTATGTCATTATAGGGACAACACAGACAGGAAGGTTTGAAAAAAGCTAGAGAAGACAGATTGTGATGGTTTGGACATGTTCAGAGGAGGGACAGTGGATACATTGGTAGAAGAATGATCCTAGAGATGGAGCTACCGGGTAGGATACAAAGAGGAGATTGATGGAGGACATGGAGGGAGTTGGACTTAGAGTTAAAGATACAGAAGGCAGGGTGGGAAGGAAATTGTTGACTCGCTGCAGCAAACCCTTGAAAAAAGGGACAAGATGAAAGAAAAAGAAGAAAGAAGCTGAAGGAAAATAGTTTTTTTTAGTGTGTGAAGAATTCTTTTCCACAGACAAAAACCCCAAATCTTTTCCAGGAGATGAGCAAAGACTGAAATTGATAAGAAGTTAAAATAAACGTTAGCAGTAATGTTAGCCCTACTCTGCTACTGCAGGACTCCATGTAGTAACTCAGCTTGACCTGAGCAGCAGTGTTAGGTATTTTCCAAAGAAAGCAGCTGTTATTAATCATGTGATGTTGTTCGTACTCAGGTAGCTTTACAGTGGAGAAGCTCCAGCGTTTCCTCCCAAGGCCACAGGGGGACACAGCGAGCATCCGAGGTATCAGGTCAGAGAACCTAAAGATCTATATGTGACTCCACAGATGCTGGTTTTAACCACTACATCATGTCCATGAACAGAGGAGTATCTCACCACGTCTCTTGGGAGTTCTGAGAGCTTGCGTGCGGCTTTATCTCAAATGTCAAAGTGGTTGGAGTGGATTACTAAAGAACTTTGAATCACTGCCACCATGCGGCTCCGCGCTGCAGGTATTTAGTATCTTAACATGTGAAGGTTGCAACTGGGGCTGTGTCCAAAATAAGGCAAAGCGGCCTATTTCCCCGGAGAGAGTCCTTTCCAGTTGGGCGTTTGCCCTACGGGCTAAGAATAGAACCGGCACGAGAGTTCTTGAGATGTGATTCAACACACATGGCAGATAAGCCCGGTTCGCACACACACTGGTTTCCAAGCCATCATATTGAATTAAACCATAGCAACGTCTCCACTATATGGCAAAGTGTCAGTCTTTCAGTGCACTGCAGTCTGACCCTCCTCTAATGGTTGCCATTCATCTCTGCGCTCAGTCTGGGAGCTGGGGCTGAAGGACTCCAGTGCATACCTTGGACAGCTGCTCTGTTTTTGTTGAAACTGAACTCTGCAGCACACAAACCTGTCTCATTATTATGACAAAAGTAATCTGTTTGTGGGACTAGCTGACCAGTTGGGACCAGTTGTAGGTGCTGGCAGAGGAATATTATTAAAAAAAAAAAAAAGTCTTCTTGGCTCTCTTGTTGTTTTATCTCAAAGGGCTTTTGTCTCCTCCATATGGCCATAGATCTCCACGGTGGAGAGACGCTGGAGACTTCAGTTGAGACAGAAACATTGTTGCTGTGACCCAGTCACTGATAAATACAATCTGTCTGAATATTTGAACTGAGAAAAAAAGTATATAAATAGTGAAACTTTTATAGGTTCTCAAATTTCCTAATAGTTACAGTGTGGGCAACTGGATGGAGAAGGTTTCTGGGAGACGTCTGTAAAGATTCTCTTTCATCCAAGTCATGATATACAAAAAAAAGGGTTTAGTTGTCAGCAACTGGACTTCTTCTTGGAGTTGAAAAACATTTCATCAGTTTCTGGTTGATGTTAGAGGAAACTCTAGTAGTTCTACTCTTCTAGACCACTGTCTTCACCACAGGACAAAGGTGTGAGGAGTTGTTTTGGTCCCACCTTAGAGACAGAAACTGCTCCTGATGTTCTCCTTCTTCCCCTTTCAACTTGTCCCTTTTCTCAGGAGTTGCCACAGCGAGTCAATGATTTCCATCTCACCCTGTCCTCTGTATCCTCAACTCTAACTCCAACTACCTCCATGTCCCTCACTGCACACATAAATTCCCTCTGCGTCTCCTACCGGGTAGCTCCATCTCTAGGATCATTCTTCTCCCAATATAACCACTGTCCCTCCTCTGAACATGTCCAAACCATCTCAATCTGTCCTCTCTAGCTTTTTCTCCAAACCTTCATGTCTGTGTTGTCCCTCTAATCACCTCATTCCTGATCCTGTCCATCCTTGTCTCTACCCAAACAGAATCTCAGCATCTTCAACTCCTCCACCTCCAGCTCTGTCTCCGGTCTTCTGTCTATTCCTAGTGTCTCTAATCCATCCATCATGGCTGGTCTCACAACTGTCCTGTAAACCTTCCCCTTCACCTTAACTGACAGAAACTGTTCCCAATGTTAATGAGCAGGTTTCTTGTCAAATGTCACACCCGTCTAGAGAAGACTACTCTGTTATTGACGAGCAGTTAACTTTCCTACGTGGGGATCTCAATGGATGTCTTTCTTGGAGACATATCTCATCCAGAAGCTTCTTCAGATCTTCTGTAGTCCAACAAACAAAACAGACTGTGTTTCTCCACGGACCATTAACCATCCTGCTCACTCCTGACATGCCTGTCTGTTGCACCCTGTGGTGTAACAGTATAGACATAGTCAAATCCAACTCCCTGATATGTTGTAGATGAAGTGGACGATATGTAAATCAGCAGCTTTCTACTTTGCAGCTTGTTTTGTCTGGTTTGTTCTGCTTGTGGAGAAAAATATACAAATAAGGCTCATATGTAGGCAAATGGACCTGGGTAATGGCCACGCAAAATGACGCAGGTGTCTGTGTTTCTGATTTACAACTAGAGGGCAGATGTGATTATGTTATTTGGGGTTATTTTTACAGGTCTATGAGCAGCAGCTCCTCACACACGCGGGTCTTAATGAAAACCATGTCACTTACTGAACAGTTGAGGAAGTAGGAAATATATTTTATTTCAGAGGTTTATCTTCTTTTGCAGAAGGAAGTTTGCGTGTTGGTTTGTGTGTGGGCTTTCATTAGCTACTAGAGTTGATATTTTGTAAATATGCTATTCAATGTTTTGGAACTCACTGGAGTGAAAAGGTGCAAGATTAAGTTTAGATTTAGGAGAGTAATTAGGATTATCTCAGAGCAGGAGTCTCAAACTCAAATAAGTTGAAGCAACCACCCACGCTATCATTTCAACATCAGCTTTCATTGTTCAGTACAAAAGAAAAAAGGAATAAAAAAATCAGTTCCCCATAGATTCTGTGTAATACAACACTGAACCAGAAGGAGACTGTGGATCAGGGTTTTGAGAACTATATGATTCACCATGAAATATGGAGAACAAATCTATAAAATCTAATTATAAATTTTACTTTCACATCAAGGTGGGGACCGCAAAATATTGTTCCATGGGCCACAAATGGCCCACGGGCCGCAAGTTTGAGACACATGACTTAAAGTGAATGTGAGAGTACAGAGCTGGAGGAGAGGTTCCAAAACTTTTAATTGTTAAACTCACTTATTGTGCAGAGGATTGGTGTCAACCCCCAGGTGTTATATTCACTCATTATTTAGACTTAATTAAACATTGTAAAAAATAAAATATTTTTTGTCTTTAGACAGGGAAAAAAAACAACACCCCGCTGTGGCACGAAAATGGAAAAAATACTAAAAATGGAAATGTGAAATTTGCCATGCCGTGTCCCAGCAAACATTAGCGCCAAACTCTGCAACTTTGTTTTCCGATGCAGTGTTTAAAAAAAAACAAACATTTTTTTGTGTTTGTTCATGTGGGTCGTTGTGTAGAGACATTTGAAGGGTGTGAACGTTAAGTACAGACTCTCAGCCAGGCAAACACACTCATTAGTAGTTACATAAACAGCCTGAACATGAGTCATAGTGACCATTCATTTTTAAAGGCTGCAGCATCGACTACATGCTGTGATACAGTAGGTCGGAAAAGCACTGTTTAGGGACCTCGACTGCTAGCGTCATCATGTAGGACCTCAAAGCATCGGCGGACAACTCAATATACGAGCATCTGTGCCTCCTATTCAGCCAGGAGAGGACGGAGTTAGTCCACAGATTCACAGATCACTTGAGTTATGGTGGAGGACACAGGTCAAGTAGAGGACAGCAAAGCTACAGCCAAGTTGCTGCTGTTTGAAGAGGACATTACATTTTATTTTCAAAAAAGGTCCAACACACCTTTAAAAAAAAAAAAACCTGGAAATGCTTCACTTCAATTTGAAATGAAATTGATCAGTAACTCAAAGTTTTGTATCTTATTGGTCTAAATCAGTGGTCCCCAACCACTGGGTCGGGGACCGGTACCGGTCCGTGGGTGAATTTGTGTCGGGCCCCAGAGAAATAATGTTTCCTTTTGGTCCCATCTGTCTATTACTTCCACTTGATCCATACCCATATCAACAAAAGAACTGACCAATAGAATGGCTAGGATTCCATCATCAATAATGCAACTATATTTGATTAGGAAATATTTTCTTAGTGAAGACAACAACAATAAACTCAAAATAACAAAGTGTCACTGATACAAGTCTAACCTTGTATACTGTTATGGTAGCAGATAATTATAGGTTGTCGAGCCCATGCACATTTAAAGGGGTAGGAAGATTTTATAGGTAGGAAAATATTTCAGAATTTAATGAAAACTCAGAAATTTAATGAATACTTAATGAAATTTCATTTTATTAAGGGGTATTGATCTGCCACTACTTAATGGCCGGTCCGTGGTGCAAAAAAGATTGGGGAAAACTGGTCTAAATGTTTTAAAAACAGCAGCCTTCACCCCTTAAGAGCAGCTTCACTTAGACCTGAATGGCATGTGGTTACGGTTTGCACATAATTGTTTAAAATTTGATCACAAATAAACAGAAAATCAACCTCTAAACCCTGTACAAATCATACTATTGAAAGACAGATTCCAATTCAGTTACTGAAATAACCATACGCACTCTTTAATCCTGGTTCTGTTCTTTTTTAACTCAGAAAATACCAGTTTAAAGGCAAAAAAGCAATAAGAAACACGGGATAGGTCTTAAAATAAGTAACCTCAATTTACTTGGGGGGTTTCTCCACCAGCAAAGAAGCAGGTTTCAGCTGGACTGCACCTGTCCTGACGCTATCATGTCCATGTGATCACGGCACTTGGACCATGCTTGTAGGAACTGGCAGAAAACCCTGCTCAAATATGTGGTTGGCAGCGCAAGAAAAAGAATCCTGGTCCTGACCCAAAGAGCGGGGTAATGCTGGACATATTCGACCCACATGTTGCCCCAGAGGTGCAGAAAGTAGCTGGAACTCGTCATCGCAATGGATTTTTACAAGATGTTGCTGGAGAGTGGGTTGATTCTGTATTTGGTAGGTCTGACTCTGTAGCTTCTTTCCTGGGGGGATTTACCCAATCCTGCCCAGTCCTACAGCAGATACATTTGCAGTGATTTGTGCTTTTTTCTAATCGTTTCATGATCTTCTAACTCGCTACTGCTTTAAATTATGTCATGGTAAATGTGTTAAATATTACATAGAGTATTGGACTGGGATAAAAACAGAAATTGCTGAAACCATCTGTCTGCTAAAACTGGACGAGACCGCAGTCTGGTCTAGATTCTGTAATATGATTGTTCAGTAATAGGTATAATGATAAAAAGAAGCTGTGGACGTGTAATAATTAATCATAGTTATAAAATATCGGTCCGTTGTGGCGAAGAAAGAGCTAAGCCAAGAGGCGAGACTCTCAGTTTACCGTAGAATCTACGTTCCTACTCTCACCTATGGTCATGAACTTTGGGTCATGACAGAAAGAACGCCATCTTGGATACGGCATAGCGGCGGAAATTAGCTTTCTCCGTAAGGTGGCAGAGCGCCCCCTTAGAGATAAGGTGAGGAGCTCTGTCACCCAGGAGGTGCTCGGAGTAGAGCCCCTGCTCCTCCACATCAAGAGGAGTCAGTTGAGGAGGCTTGGGCATTTACATCGGACGCTCCCTGGACGCCTCCCACAGGAGGGGCATGTCTGACTGGGAGGAGACCCAGAGGAAGACCTAGGACACACTGGAGCGACTAGGTTGCCCTGCTGGCCTGGAAATGCCACGGGATCCTCCCTGGAGGAGAGTCTATGGAGAGGGAAGTCTGGGTGTCCCTCCTCCGAATGCTACCCTGCCCTGCTAACCGGCTCCGGATAAGCAGATGATGATGAATGGGTGGACAATTATAATATATATATATATGCGCAAATTAATCGTTTTGGATCGAACTGGATCAATCGTTTAATACTTTTTTATGAATCCTTCCTGAATTGGATCGTAGCCTGTGAATCGAGATATGAATCGGATCGTTATGTGAGTGAATCGTCACACCCCTAATATACACTATATATATATATATTAGGGGTGTGCAAGTTAATCGTTTTGGATCGGTTTGGATTGAACTGAACGGAATTGGATCGAACTGGATCGATAGTTTAATATTTTTCATGAATCGTTCCTGAATCGGATCATAGTCTGTGAATTGAGATATGAATCGGATCGTTATGTGAGTGAATCGTCACACCCCTAATGCACACCATATATATATTAGGGGTGTGCAAATTAATTGTTTTGGATCGGTTTGGATCGAACTGAACCAAATCGTAACAAACTGGATCGATCTTTTAATATTCATTTATGAAATGTTCCTGAATCGGATCGTAGCCTGTGAATTGAGATATGAATCGGATCGTTATGTGAGTGAATTGTCATGCCCCTAATATACGCTATATATATATATATATATATTAGGGGTGTACAAATTAATCGTTTTTATTGGTTTGGATCTAACTGAACCGAATCGGATCGATTATTTATTATGTTTTATGAATCGTTCCTGAATCGGATTTTAGCCTGTGAATCGAGATATGAATCGGATTGTTATGTGAGTGAATCGTCACACCCCTAATATACACTATATATTTATTAGGGGTGTGCAAATTAATTGTTTTACTTGGAAAAAAGTAACAAAAGCACTAGCCTGAACACATACCCCTCAGTCCAGTAGCATTAACCACTGTTCTTGCCCGTGGAGCCTGTTCTCCAGTTCATCTCTCTGTCCCTCATCTTCAGGCTGAGGCTGCACATTATGTCCAGCTCTATGGTCTGACCTTGACATTACCGTCACTTCATCAAAGCAACAGAAACTGCTGCTGCCAACGCTCTGGTGACTTTAGCTATTACTCTTCTCCTGAGTGGAGACAGTGGATGAACCTGAGCAGCGTGAGGTTCTCTGGTGTCTCAAACAAACATCAAATATTTCATTAAAGTTTTACATTAGTTGGAGCAGTAACCCACTCACCTCCACTATGTCCGAGTTGGTCCTGCTCTCGTGGGGCTCGTTGTACTCCGTGTATTTGAGCAGGACTTTGTCCATGTCGGTGCTGGCGTACTGGAACAGTTTGTTGGAGCTGTTGAAGATGATTAAGGCGATTTCACAGTCACACAGAACGCTCAGCTCATAGGCCTTCTTCATCAGACCAAACTTCCTCTTCATGAAGGTCACCTGGAAGGTCAGAAAAAATGTCAGTGAAATGAAGGTGCTGTGGCTCACAATTGTGTAAAGCATCCATGCAAGTAAAATAGGTTAGGTAGGTTAGTAAAATAAAATATTATGTGTGTATGACTAAGAAGGATATATAGATTGGACTTATGGGACGTACTTTATATCAGTGGTTCTCAACTGGTGGGTCCCCACCCAAAAGTGGGTCACGGACCTGTTCTGAATGGGTCGCGAACAGCTGGTCAAAAGTCAGCTCAATAATGTAAATTTGCTGTTGAGCATGTGTTTTACTTACAAAATCTCTTATTTTGAAAGACACACAATGGTGCAGTGTGATATTGGGAGGCAGTTTGATACCTGTGCAACCCAGTAGCAGAAAGTGAATGAAGATGAATGAATGAAAAAGGGCTTAGATGTTTTAATGTGGTGCAGTGGTGGCCTAGTGGTTAAGGAACTGGACTGGGGCCCGGAGGGCTGCAGGTTCGAATCCCCCAACTGCCTCACCATTCCCAGGCACTCAAAGCTGCCCACTGTCCACTTTGGTGATGGGTTCAATACAGAGGTCGAATTTCATTGTGTGCAATAATATGGATCACAGAGTCACAATGACAAGGAGTTTGCTTTCCTTCCTTCCTTTCCTAATGTGCTCCTGGTGGTCTTCAGTGGTATTGTCCTCAAGGACAAGAGGTGACCACAATGAGGTTCTCAATCCAACACTGATTATATTTCACTTTCTAATAATCTTTGAATGTTTGGATCAAAATTGGTCAAATTTGTGAAAAAAAAAGTAGAATATTGAAAAAGTTTACTGAGCTAAACATCACGTGGAGCAGATGTAACTCAAAGCCCGCAGGGAGCAAGAGTGCAGTTCTCATTTCCTACAGTTTTAAAGTCTCACAGAAGAGACACAAGACATAGGACACTAAAAGGAAGAAACAAGAATAGAGATCAATAAGCAGGAGTGGATACAACAACTCCAGCAGAGAGAGGCAAGACCTGGAAACACACATCTGTAATGGACAACTGTTGAGGAGATGAAAAACGTGGGGCAGATAAAGCAACAACGGTCATGTTTCCCTTTCCTTAAATGGAAGAAAAAATTCATGATGTAACTTTCATCATGTGAAACGTGTTTGTCACTGGACCCAACCCTCAGAGACACCGAACAAACAGTGGTTTTTGCATTATGACACTTCAAACCCACAACATACAATTTTACAGCCAATGTATGATGCGGTGTTTGGAGCTGACACACTCTCCCTCACCCTGCAGGTTATACATCCATCACACTGTTGTTCCATCTGCGTGCGTGTGTGTGTGTGTGTGTGTGTGTAAGTTGCTAACTCCTTGCAGTGAGTCAACTGTTTTCAGCTGGGCTCGTCTTCATCACTCACAGCTTCTGGAATCCTGACTCATGCTGTATATCAAGCAGCCTCCTCTCACTATCTCACACCTCGAGGGGGATTTTAGCCAGTCCTTCCTTTTTCTTCTTCTTCTTCTTCTTCTTCTTCTCACACTCCTTGCACTAATTCACCGTTATCTACAGTTGACTTTTGCAAAGTTTAATGTGCACAAAAAAGAATAATCTGAATTAAGGAACAGTAGATGCCAGACGGTCACACAATTTCCAGCATTGCCACAGTTCCAGCTTATTGGTAGTAAATCAGGATTTTTTTTGTGTTGTTAGGTTAGTTAGTTAGTTAGCGAGCTGTTGGTAATACGCCCTGTTTTCAAAGAAACTGAAACATCTTGTAGATTACTCATTTTTCTTAAAACTCCTTTGGTTTCTTGCACAACGTTCTTTTCCGACAACTTTCTTCTTCTTCTCCTTTCGCCTTGTCCCTTATTCAGGGCTTGACACGTGAACTAACATCTTCCATCTCACCCTGTCCTTTGTATCTTCTACTTCAACTCCAACTACCTCCATGTCCTCCCTCACTGCATCCATCAATCTCCTCTTTGTCTCCTACCTGGTTGCTCCAAGAAGGATCTTAAAAGATGACGGTGTATAAGACATTGAATATAACGTTTGCCTTAGATGAGACGTGAAAACGTGCTGTTCCTCAAAGACTTTAACTGTCTACTGACAGACAGAACTTTACTCACAAGCTGAGTTAAAGTCAAATGTATTAGTGTGTACTTTTCAGCGATGGATACACTGCTATGACTTAACATATTCCGTATTCCTTCAAAATCATATTCCATCTTAAATCCACAGCATCACAACCTTTTCTTTAACCCGACTGGACACAGTCATTCCTCAGAGGAAGTATAATCCATCCACAGTTTGTCCAAAAACTGTTTTTCCAGTTTCATTTTCTCTCCTGTGGTTTAGGTTGGTGTCCTGCCAGAAGTTGCAGTTCACCGAGGGGGAAGTATAAATTATCCTATAAACATAACTTGGAGGAGAGGTTAGAAGAAGGAGAAGGAGAAGGAGCCTCCTCATCAGACTCCTTGACTCTGCACTGGTATTTCAGGCATGCATATATGCATTTGCATCATTTTAATGTATAGTCCTCGTAAAATGTTTTCTCTCCCAAATGCTCAAAAAAAAAACAACTTTTATTTCATGAAATAACTCCTCATTTTCGCTGTCGATTTGTGATGATGGGACGGATTATTGCCTTAATTTAACTACGTCTGTGACACTGATATAAAAAAACACGAAAACGATGCAACAGTCTAAGATAAAACTCGTTATTTAGTCATTATGTTGTATCTTGATGTAACTTGTACGAGGTGTAATCGTTAGGCTAATCACTTGTGGTTACAATTATTTATCAGCCTACAGTTCCACATAATCCACCGGACAACTGTGTCAGTCAGTTCATCAGCTGTCATCTAACTGACTCCCAGGCTCATGGTGGAAGCTGGGTGTCAAACCCGAGGTTGATCCCCTAAAAATGCTTCTGCATTGCCGGGGGATTGAGACAACATTTCTAAATTCCCAGAAATAATAAAAAAAAAAATCTCACCTAGACTAACTGGATGATGACGGTTGCACATTTTTATCTTGTTTTTTATCAAGAAATTACTGGATTTAAACGATTGAATTTCACATCAACCAATTGTGACTTTGACTAATAATTCGTAGAAAACAGATAGAAGTTCTTGGTTCCTCTTTCTTGAGATGTTTGTGCTGATTGCTTGTGAACCTCGATGCACGTCTCTATAACACCATACAGTGTGAACTGGTCTTTTAGTCTGAGAAAGAGGAAAAAAAAAAAAAATGAAACAGCTTAAACCCCTTCATGCACTTGTCAGATAAAAAACAAGAACAAACCATCTTCTCCAAATAGAGCGTAAGCACCTAAATATACGGCGGGCTCCAGCGACAGTGCACACCCAACAGTTTGAGCAGTGTCTATCTAAAAATGCTCTGGCCAAGACAACCAAACATCAAATATAAACACTATCCTAGATATTTATTTTCCAGCCACATCCCTATTTCCAGTGCCTTCTCCTTCCCTCCAGACAGGCTGGTATTTGTTGTGCTGCTGGAGGTGATATATATAGAGGAGACAGACAGAGAGGGATTCCAGTGGGCAACCGTGTGGCTGAGCGACCAGACCGTGAGGAGAGAGGGCCACTGTGTGTCCCTAACACTGACCCACCCTGCTAATGACAGGGTGCCTTAGGCCCCAGCTAACCCCAAATTACTGCCCTCGCCACCAGCTCTGACCACTGCACTCTCAGAAGCAAAACAGCTTTCGAAAAAGTCTGCTGGAGTTCCACAGAGACAAACTATAAGGGATGTGCAGGAATTCAGTTGAAGCATCTCATTACACCATTTCCTTGAAAGTTAAACTACTCTTACATTTCTGGAGGCTGAAAGGAATATTTAACACAGGACAAAACACAGATAGTGCTGAGAAATATACTGTACTGGATACGTCCCTGGCAGGGGACACACGGGGATAACTCATTTGAGTCGCCGAGGACAAGCTACACACTGTAGAATGTATTGTAGACCACTTTGAAGGTTCCATAACTCCATAAACTGTTAAAAAAGTCTTTGGTCGTGGTACAGGTGAGATCATTGGATTCAATAGAAACTTCAGGAGACAAAGGCTTGTCCCTTTTTCCAGGTGTTGCCACAGCGAGTCAACATTTGCCATCTCCTCCTGTCCTCTGTATCTTCTAACTCCAACTACCTCCATGTCCTCCCTCACTGCATCCATCAATCTCCTCTTTGTCTCCTACCTGGTAGCTCCATCTCTAGGATCATT
>JAFBJS010018544.1:0-19600 GCA_016785265.1 Paraplagusia blochii | reverse complement strand
ATGTCCAAGCCATCTCAAACTGGCTTCTCCAAACCTTCCTGTCTTTCTTCCTGTCTCCCCCTAATCACAGTCCCAATCTGAAGTATTCTTCAGGAAATAAATCAATAAATAAATAAATATATATATATATATATATATATATATATATATACAGTATATATGTATATATATATATATATATACCATATATAATATATATACATTTTTCCTTTTTTATATATATATATAAGGAAGAAATGTCTTGAGTCAATTTCATTATGTTAAAAAGTGTTAATATTAATAGTATTTGAGTCACTGTAGGTCGAACTGAATAAACCATGTTCCTCCTTTTCTGCATTAAGGTAAGGTAAGACCCCTCCCACCCCCTCAAACACTGTATTTAATAATATTTACTATGGGATATTGATTCATTTTTGTGAACAACAAAGTGTCTACAAAGGAGCAGCCTCTTTGTAATTGGCACATTGACCCTTATAACAGGGTCAGTGTACAGACCTCACAAATGTTGTTTAAAAAAAAAAAAAACTTCAAATGATTCCTTAACAATCAGAGAGTCGTTTAAATCTGTCCTTTTCTGCTCTGTTTCTTCAGAAAAATAAACAACGTTCGGAAAAGTGAAAGTGAATCTGAAAATTGAGGGTCATAACACCACTGGGTTGTTACCACACAAAGGGTTGCCAGTGATTGAGAACCCTTTCATCGTCCCTCCTCATTAAAGACCATGAGTTCATCTCTAATTACTCTGACCCCAATACGACCTCTACCACTCCCTCCACCAGTGAATCCATGAGGTTCTGAGCCCATGGTCCCCAACAAGACTCTTGCTACACGGGGCATAAAGAAGCCACTGTCCTCCTCGCCCTCCCTGACGTATGTGGAGTGAACATAACGTTGGTAGATCACAAAGCTGATCCTGGTTATCAGCCTGGAAACAGCCATGGTGCAGATCTTTGCAGGAAGATTAAAGAGTTCTTCCTCGAACACAGTTTTCCAAAGTGTTGAGGACTGATGACACAGATTATCTTCTCCGCTCCAATCTTTAACTTTCCAGCAGCTTTGGTTCATCTTCTCACAAGTCTCTACTTCCATTTTTTTTTTTATTCAATCTCATCCTTCTTCTCCCAGCAGCTTATTTGCATTTCAGCCATCAGCTAAGAGAGATTGCTGAAGGCGTAACGACCAGTAGAAGATTCCTCCTCCCCCTTAGCAAGTCTGGCCATTCTTTGAAGTTCTGCTCATAAATTGAGGTTTTTTTTTTTCTTAAGGAAAATGTGTTCATGGTAAACAGGCAGGATTTGTGGACCTGAAGCCTGAGGGAGATGAAGTGAGAAGAGCCTTGTTTACTGGCTCAAGTGTTTAACACGTCCCTGTTTACAGTCAGACCCTGCCCACAGGCCCCGGCTGTGAAAATGAGGTTTCTTTGATGTGACAAAAGTGGATGACAATTCATGTAAAAAAAAAAAAACATAATAGAGTTTCATCCGTTTTATTGGGCCAGTAATACCATTAGCATTTTATTATTATAATGATGCTCTGGGACAATGAACAACCTTTGAATTAGCAGGAATTAATACAAGCCTCCCAACATGGAACATTAATGTCCGATGATAACAACGTTATCAGTCCAATGTTTTCCTCTGACAAATTCTTCAACTTCACAATAAAAGTGTGTTAGACCAGTGTTCCCCAACTCTTATGCACCACGGACTGGTTAAATGTTAAAAAAACCCTCCTAAAACGAGGTATTTTAGTATAAAAAGTATAAAAATCAATGTCTTTTAGTGCAAAATCTTTCAACTCCAAGTGGCGAAGCACTTTAAAAAGCTTCATTAAAGAGTCCCAACAGTGTGGACGTCCTCGATCAGACAGAGAATGCGTTCTCTGTGATAGGCGGTTGGTTACAGTTAATGTAACATGTTGGACCAGGCCTGAACACAAGGACATTCAGTCGTTCTTCACCGTTAAACAATGACTAAAACGGGAAGTTTAGCATTATCTCTCTGTGACCCGGTACCAATTGATCCATGGACCGCTACTGGTCCACGCCCCAGAGGTTGGGGACCACTTTGGCTAAACAATTGAATTGTATGGGCCTAAAGATAATTCAGCCTCATTTGCTTGTATTTACATCCTTTGGTATCTCCTGATGTTTTAACATCTGACAAAGATTTGTTCCGAATTCTCTTGTAGGCATCTACAAAAACCCCAACCACACTTCCTCCACCTGTGTGAGATCCACCATGTGCTTTGTTTCCTATAAGATATTCCAAAAAGAAGAATGATCCAAGACCAGGACTCTTCCATATGTTACACAGTTTCATAAATAATAAAGATTTTCCTTTGAAAACGTAAAAAAAAAAAAATTCCTCACAAACTTATGGAATTCCAGCTGTTACATTTCCGGAAGGTGTGGGTCATAGTTTTGTATTGAAGCGTCTGGAACAGGAAAACGGAACCAGGAAACCCAGTGCTGCTGTTGCCGTTGTTTGTCTGCTGACCAGCAGGAGTGCGGGCTGTGATGAATCCATGACCAGTGATCAGACAGAGAAGCCTTTGTTATCACACAGCATGAGTATTGACACTGGTTTCTACTGCTTTATAGGTCACTGAGCTAATGAGTTTTTGTCTGGAACATTACAATTAAAATCATTGTGTGTATATATACCAAACAGACAGGAAAGTTGGGAGAAAAAGCTACAGAAGGCAGATTGAGACAGTTTGGACAAGTTCAGAGGGACAGTGGGACAGTGGTAGACCATTTTGACAAAGCAATGCATAAGGAAAGACAAAAAGGAGACAGAGCTGGAGGTGGAGGTGGAGTTAAAGATGTTGAGATTCTCCTTAGGAGAGACAAGGATGGACAGAATCAGGAATGAGGTGATTAGAGGGACAACACAGACAGGAAGGTTTGGAGAAAAAGCTGGAGAAGACATTAAGATGGACATGTTCAGAGGAGGAACGGTGGTTATATTGGTTGAAGAATGATCCTAGAGATGGAGCTACCAGGTAGGAGACAAAGAGGAGATAGATGGTTGCAGTGAGGGAGGACATGGAGGTAGTTGGAGTCAAAGTAGAAGATACAGAGGACAGGGTGAGAAGGAAAATGTTGACTTGCTGTGGTAACCGAAGGAAAAAAGGTACAAGTCTGAAGTAGAAGAAAAAGATATTTATATATATATAAATATGTGTATGTTTTCAGGTGCCCCAACCAGACATTCACCGACCATTTCATACAGATGAATGGAATAATAATAGGTTGCGATGAGCAGAGACGTGTGAATTTCACACTGAACATGCTGTACTTGTAGCTCTGCATTCATTAACCATCACTCCATTCCCCCGTCTGCTGCAATGTTACTCACAATCTCCCAGCCCTGTAAAAACTCCAAGACAGCAGTCTGTTCATTTAATTACTGGCCCACTGTGATGTCATTTCATTATTGTGTTGCTTTTATGACGGCGGGATAAGATTTTCCTGTCTCAACACAGAGACACTGATGTCATGACTGCGACACAGATCGAAACGCAAGCTGCCCCGTTAAAAAAAAAAACGTCCTTCCTCCACAGCCCTGTTCTTTTCATCCAATAACAATAGGTGGTCCTGAGGTGGTCCTGCTCTTCACTGACTGCCTTCTTTTAATAGAAACAACGGAGCGAGGCTCACAGAGCAGGACCGGGCTGGGACTGAGGCGGAAGACGATTATCTCGCCTAAATATTTTGTTTTCAAACTGCACGTTGGCAGCATAAGGCCCCGGCTGTGTGGCAACAACGCTATAAAATTACTTGTAATCTGCAGCTGCTGCCACAACACTTCATTTCAACACTTCATTTTGCTCTTTATGGCTCTGTCTCTCTCTGTTGTTCACTTACACCCACAAACTCACATCACTCTCAGCTGTCATTTAAAAAAAAAAAACATCAGTGAAGTGTCAGAACAGACCGAACGTGGAGAACAAGAATTTAAGACATTTTGTCAAGAGATCAGACCATGTCCCAGATGTAGTCTTTAGTGTCTTTTTGACTAAACATAACAACACAACTGAAGACTTGATATTACTGCCCAAAAACTAGGGCTGGGTATCCATTCAAATTTTCTAAATCGATTCGATTCACAAGGGTTCGATTCGATTCAATTCACGATTCGATTCAGTTTTTGTCATATCAATTATAGTTCGGTACCAACGTTATTCTCAGAAGAATCAAAGCTAAAATTGAAACTTAATCCATTTGCTAATAAAAAAATGTATTTTTTTACATTTTATTCCATCACAAATTTACTTAAGGCAGTCATATTAATCCATCATGCATTTTTTATTTAACATGACTTGACCCAAAATTACAAGGATTTTAGATTTTAGTGCCATGTTGTTTTTACATTTGCACGTAAATACGTAATCACCTGGGGTGCATGAGTTCGTAAAGTTGTTGGGAAAAGTAGGAAAAAAAGATCGATTTTTGGATTTATGAATCGTTATCGTCCTATTAACAGAATTGAAATCGATTAATCGTTTTTTTAACCCAGCCCTACCAAAAACTGCCAGATTTTAAAGGAAATGTTGATAAAAATTGATTATTATGAAGAAAACAGGCTTTTGCTTCGCAGCAGCACCTACTTTGACCAATAATGTATAGACAGTATATAAATCTGTCAATTACATCTGTCTGTTCAGTCATTAATGGTGAGTTGGTTCATGGAAAAATGTTAAACAACAACATTGAAACAGGCTTTTAGTAAAATGTTCCCAAAGGCAGCAGCGGACCATCAACCTTATTCCTTATTTTACTCCTTCCACCTTCCAACTCTCTGCAACCTGATCTCTAGTTTAGATTTAGTTTCTTTTGGCAGGAGGTGAAGATTTCTACCTTCACCATGGAGAAAAACTATTTTGATTTAGCAGAATTGGAGAAAGGTTTTTTTTTACGTGCTTCACGATCGACCTGTATTTCTTTATCACTTGACCTAGTTCATTGAAAAAGGGAACAAATGTTGATGTGGTTTTTGTTCAAAAAGCTGGAATTCTCCAAACATATTTTTTGGATGAGAGCAACAGCGAGGGCCAGTTCATACCTTAGAGCACGGGTCTCGAACCCAATCTCACAGTTGGCCACATTTAAAAACTTGAAAAATTGAAAAATAAACTGTCAATATTTCCATTTTTTCAGATATTAAATGCAGGGGCGTTGCTAGGGACTCTTGGAGCTCCTAGCAAGATATTGCTGGGGCCCCCACCCTATCAGTGCCCACACCAAAGATTTTTTGACTGGGCCCCCTAGTGGCCGGAGCCCCAGCAACTGCCTGGCTTGCCAGTGTTCAATGCCACCCACAACACATGAGAAATTTAATCAGAAATAAAACTCACATCAGTGACTTTATCTGTAGCCTTTTCAGATCCTTAGAATGTTTTAATATTTGTTTACAGACCTATAACAAAAAAATGAAATATCTGTACTATAACAAAGACTATATATCACTAATACTACAAATCCATCCAGTACATAAGTGCTTTTTACTGTTGGGTAACATCTAGTACATATTTGATATGATCTTCCGGGCCAAATTTAATTACACTGTGGGCAAGATTTGGCCACCGGGCCTGAGTTTGACACCTGTGCCTTAGAGCTTCATCACTCCCACTTTGCTTCAACACCAACAAAGAAAAAGAAAAATGGTCTATGTTACTTAAATCAACTCTAGCAGCAGTGTTACATTACTATAACATTCCATAACAACCCAACACAAGCATTTGAATCATGTTAGGGTTCTAAAAGTAATGGTTGTGGACCAACTTTAGCCCGCAAACACACCAAACCCAGCTCTAAATGTCAATAATTGAATTTAACCCTCAAGGAAAACTTAATTTACAGTATTTTATTTTGTTTCTTCGTTATTAATTCTCATTAGACTGTGATTACAAAGAATAAAACAGAAAAGAATTCTGGATTTTTTTGTATTGCAGATCAAAATCTTAAACAACATGGCCACTAGTGGCCCTCAGCGTGAGGTTGGGACCCCCGATAAAAGCAGACCTGTCTTCATCACACTCTGTCTCGTCGAGTTTGCAGCCACAAAACTCTAGCCTCGGACCAACCCTTTGATCCATTCAATGATATTCTAATGAATTCTTCAACATTTGTGTTTGTTCCTGCTCTCATTGAAATTCCGTGCTTTCAGCAAAGTAATATCTTCCTTTTAATGTTGACGGTAAGTAGATCTGAAAACCTTTATCTTGAGAATCCTGCAGGCGCTTTCCCATCACACCCCTTCCTCCACCCCTGACTCCCTCTCTCCCTCTCTCTCTCTCCCTCTCTCACACACAGTTTGTACACACACGTTTTCCAACTATCTCCTCTCTCTTTCACATCGCTGTGTAAACACTGAACTCTGTTTCAAGTTGGCGTTTGTACAGGACCAGCAGAGTTCAGCTGCGGCCCTCGTCCAGGCTCTGGTTTATCCATTCATTCTGCAGCAACATTCCCACATCTGTCTGGTGTAACGGAAAAAAAATCAGCTTTTATATACAGTACGGTAAAAGGGACAATACAACGTAAGTCACGTCGATATCTGCTCATCTCTGTTTCAATGGCTCCGCAACAATCAAGTTTTAACGTTTGACCTTCAAGACAATTATCTAGGTAAAGGTAGGAAGTGGGTGTAACTATAGAACAAACCCTAACCTCATGCTATAAGGTCAGGCAGGACGAGTGCAGCGCAGAAACACCGGGCAGTCAGCCAAGGAAATAGGAGCTCAGAATACACAGACTGACAGTGTAGAGCAGCTCAACTATTTTCTATAGATGTGTTTTTTCCCCTAGAGCTTCTGTACAACCTAAAGAAGGAAACCATTAACTTTGAAAGACCAATGTTGAAACCTGCAGCTGTTCATAGTTTAGGCATCATTCAATGGATTAGTCCTGAAGGCAAGAGAGTGTATACACACACACACACACACACACATGCACACGCACGCACCGCCGACCTGTGTACTGGTCTGTTTCCAGTTGACCCGCCAGACTTCACAGAGGCAAAAACAACAGGAAAAACAACTGCTCTAGTAGCAAACATTCAATTTAACAACATTAGGAGGGGATTCAGTTCACACCTACGCTCTGCACGTGAACTGAAACATAATTGTTTTACAAAACCACAAGACATTTATTCTCTGTGATGTGGATTTATCATTATCTGCAACAAGGTTGCTCTTTTATGACTGATGGTTTTCTATCACCTGTACGGTGACACTTGAAGAACAGCGAACGGCTCCAGGTGTGTGTGCAGAGCATTGAGGGCCAATTCTGATGGGACGGAGCAGATACGTGCAGGAGCATGTCACACTATCTGGGTGTGTAAGTTTGGGAAATCTGTTTTGGTTCTGTTTCTTAATCTCCGTCACAATTGCTTTTCTACAATAAGGAATTACACCTCGTAACTGGTTCAACAGGTTTCAAATATGATTCTGTATCAAATGTTAAAAAAAAATTTAAAATAAATTTGTAAACCTGTAGATGAGAGGAAAACTTTATGGAGTAAAAGTGATCTGCCGCTGTTATTGCTCTGGGTTATTTCTTTTTCCCCCCTCGATTTTCTGGCATGAGTCTCAGATCATACAGTTGAGATCAGCACAGCAGTTTCTGAGCCCTCTGGGGTTAAGGTGTAAATTTGTCGAAGGACGGGTTGGAGCGCACAGTTCTTATGCTAACCCCCTTTACAGTGGAATTCACAACCCAGCAACAGCAAGACAAGCTTCAGACGCCTTCCTCGCACAGAAATCACTGAAAAAAAAATTACTCAACGGAAAATAATAATGCAAAGGCATTGAAAAGATTATTTTTATACGTATTTGATGTATTACCAATCAGTGGTGGGCCATCAGGGCCAACTCAGCCTTCTCTGCTGGCCTAAACATACTCAGAAAAAGATTTATTTATAAATATTTTTCAATGAAATTGTATTATTATTTATTTATATTAATATATAAAGAGGTTTTACGTTAAGAAAATTAAATAAAAACTTTTTTTTTCCAATCTAAAAATTATTTCGGCTAGCTAGTGTTATCAGGTTTCATGAAATCTGCCAGAGCCTTCACAATCAAAAGTGAAGGCTCTTTAAATCCACTGTAAATGAATGGACACAACCTGTTCCGTTTCTCATACCGATCATCTTGCGAGATTGCGACCTCAGGGCCTTCTAGCTGGCCTTATCTAGAAGCCAAATTGTACCATGATTGAATAAGCTGTTCTGGGGGTCTGAAAATTAATTTTTGAAAAAAAAAAAACTTTGACAAATCAATCCTTTCAACATACTCATTTTATTCAGCCTTTTAGTCAGTGCACCTTTCAAAATAAGAGATTTTCTAAATGAAAAACCTGCTCAACAGCAGGTTCACATAATTTAGATTTTTGACCAGCCGTTGGCGGCCCATTTAGAACGGTTCTACGACACACTTTTGGGTCGGGACCCACCAGTGGAGAACCAGTGGCCTAGATGTAGGAGAGACAAGCTTGTTGCCAAAGATTTGCCAGTGTAGATCCAAAAAATTTCTTTGCCCCCCAAGGATGGGTTTAATGCAGGGCACACAATTTATTTATGTGTTTTTTCTTTACTTTATCTAACTTTATTAATCCCTGGGGATTAATCATTTCCTTCAGGAAATGATGTCTCCCATCACTGTAGTGAGCAGGGGGAAAAGCCCCCTGTGGGGACAATATCATTCACAGCAGTAACTTTTGCCGGTAGGGGGATTCGAACCGGGGGCCTTGCGGTCCTGTCTCCTTAACCACTAGGCCACCAACAAATGCTACATAATTGTAGCATTGCTGCAAAAAAGATGCTGCTGTTGGTAAATTAGAAGCTGCACAAAATCACAACCAAATATGTGTTTTTATCTTCCTTTTGTTATTTCATTACAATCAACGTAGTAAATGTTGTAGTAAATAAATTTCATCATCATCATCATCACCAGGGTGTTATTTATTCCAGTGTTTCTGGTAAAATGAAAAAAAAAAGGTTTTTAACTTGTGAAGAAGACTTTGGAAAATGTTTTCATTGTGTGGTTTGGGGAAAAATAATCAAGGCTGTTAGAACATACTGTTCATATTTGGATCAAACAACTTTAATTTATAACGAAAACAATTATAATTCAAACCCCAATTACCAGTAAACCACAGGTTTGGTATCTTAATAGAATCAAAAATTTGAAAAAGCTAAATATGCCTGAGCTGGGAGTAAACGTTACCGTGGGAAAGTGTTTTCTCTCCTTCTAAACATCCCCGAGAGATTTTAAATTGTATTTCAGCAACACGTCGAAAAAGTTCAGATTTTACAAGTGTGACACGGAAAACAGGGGGATCCATTACATCTACATTTTACTACAGGAAAAAGACAAAACGTATATACTTTTGGCCCAATTTTGACCATGTAACAGGACTCTAATGTCTCTCTGCGTTGGACTGTATCTCAGCAAATCGAGCCTGAGTTTAATTAAGCCAAGCCACAGCGCTCGGGATCCAACATTACCGTTTGCGTTGGCAGCACCGAGGAAAACCTATTTACCGAAAGCAACAAGGACGGTTTTATACGAGCGCAGGGGAAGCCGACTGCAAGGATAATATTTGAAAATTGTTTTATTTGATTTCTGTGTTTGTCGAGTGTAATTTTTGAGCTCCTCTGCGGCATATTTAGCATCAAACGTGTGGGTGTGTGGCCCAACAGTCAAATGGCAGCCAGCCAGAGGTTTTTACTTTGGTTGCTTTGGAAGAACCAGCTTAGGCCTGATTACTGCAGCGGAAGAGTTCTCAAGTTGAGAAGATTAGCAGAAACCACAGTGAGAGGACAAGGAGAGGAGAGGAGAGGAAAGGGGGATAGGAGAGGGGGGTTAGGAGAGGAGATAGTAAGGAGAAAAGCAGAGAATAAAAAAAGAGACGAGTAGGGAGGAGAGGAGGAATGCAGAGAAGAGAGGAGGAAATAAAACAGAGGTAAAATAGAAGCCAAGAAAGGTGAAAGGGGGAGACATAGGACAGAGACGGGATGAGAAGAGAGAAGAGAAGAGGAGGAGGTAAAAAAAAAGGTAAGAACTAAGGAAAAGAAGAAAGAGAAGACAGCAGAGACAAAAAAGAGGACACTCAGGGGGAGAAAAGGGAAAAAGAAGACAAGGAAGAAGAGGGGAGCAGAAAAGATCTTATCTCATATCTTCAGATTATTTGTATGAACAAAGTACCTCAGTCTCAATTATATATATATATACTGTATATACAGTATTTATACTGTATATATCAGTGGCAGCCAGTGCATTTCAACCGTAGGCCTTCAGTGACGTCATAGTATTATGGACTCTGAAGGGCCTGGCAGATTTCATGGAGCCTGACAACAGTGCCTCGCTGAAATATGATTGAGGAGTTTTACTCCAACATTTCAAATGTAAAAAAAAACTTTTTATACTAGTAAAAAATAAATAATAATACAAAATATTCATAAATAAATGTGTTTTTCTGAGTATGTGTAGGCCAGCAGAGAAGGCTTTGCTGGCCCTGATGGCCCACCACTGATATATACTGTATATAAATACATTTTACTAGTATACTATTAAAAATAAATAATAATACAAAATATTCATTAACAAATTGGTAGTATGAGTATGTTATGAGTATGTTCTGAGTATGTTTAGGCCAGCACAGAAGGCTTTGCTAGGCCCCATAGCACACCATTGATATTTAGTTTATATACCGGTAAATAGATTTTACTAGTATACAAATAAAAAATAAGTAATAATACAAAATATTCATTAATAAATGTGTTTTTCTGTGTATGTGTAGGCCAGCACAGAAGGCTTTGCTGGCCCTGATGGCCCACCACTGATATAAATATATTAGCCGTTAAGGACATGGGTCCTCAGGGCTTCAGTGCCCAGCTTGAGTGTTCCACTGCTGGAAGACTTGAATGAAAAGAAACCTCCAGTCAGTAGGTGGAAGCAACCAATACAGTGGTTTGTTTATGGTACTTTATATATAAAAACATCCAGGTTGGATGAGTTGCAACCTAAACTATATATTTATATACACACATACAGTACATGTGTTAATCAATTATACATATATATATTGAGTTAAACACATTTAGATCTATTGTGAAGGTGAATGTGGACGTGATTCACCTGAAATCACATTCACTTCAAGATAGAAGCCTTTTTTTTTTTTTTCCTGGCGACTGAATGGGCGCAGTCATCAGCTCTGAAGAGCCCTCTTCACATTGAGCACAAGCTGTTTTAGTCACAACACTATAGAAACAAGTGTTCACATAAAACTGCTAACAAATGTTCCTGGGTGTGATCAGGGCATCAACAGACAAATAATAATCTCAGCAGCACTGACATAATGTGGGCTGTACGTTATCAGACAGACAGAGGAGCTGCGTTGAATTCCCACGTGCGTCGTACGAATGTAAAAACGCGAAGATTTAACTGCAGCAGACGGAGCTAAAATGAGACTACGCTGCTCTGTAATCACATTGCTCTGGATGTTCTCAGCGGCACATGGTGCTAACAAGCACACCACACACCGACACAGCGGGGAGACTTGGCTCTGCCTCTCATCTCGTCTGCTCCTAGTGACACAGCATGTGATTGCTTCAGCCGAGCCGGGCCACGGCCAATAAAAGTGAATGAGAAAGGCATTAGTCCACACCGAGGCTGACGAGGCTACGTTGGCCCGTACCCTGCTAAAGTTGACCATGTAATTGAGAAGAAAAAAAAAAAACAAGTCAGTCTGCAGTCACGGAGGACAAATAGGCCGTTAATAAAAACACGCTTACACAGTGCTGCCTCTGTGTCTTCAGCACGTGGTGCAGAAGAGAAAAAAAAAAAAAAAAAGAAGAGAGGCCTGTCGTTCACAAGTGCTGCTATTTCTGTTCACCACAAGGCTGCAAATATTCTATCATTAAGGAAACAAGCAAGAAAAGGAAATACCACTGTGGACACGTGGGCTGTGTGAGCCCTCTAACCACCCTAACTAACAGGGTGGATAAGTGGTGAGAAGACTGTAATGATCCTGCTGGCAAGTCTGCGTCTTTATTTACTATGTCTATTTAAAACTGCAGCCAAAGCTGTGATCTTAGGAAAAAGTTTACGTCGTAATGACCTGGTCACCTGGGCAAACTAAGGCCCGGGGTCCGGATGCGGTCCGTTTGGCGTTACAATCCGGCCCACCCCATCTGTCCAAATTATTGCTAGCCTTCCACCTTTTCCCTGCTAAGTCAGCATTTCCCAAATAGACAGTCTAAAGAGGCTTAAAGCCTTTTATTAATCTTCGTTCACGGAAATAATCAATCTTTCTGATCCTGACTTGACCTTTGACTTGAATTTTAGTGCCGGCTGAGTCAAAATAATTGCCCAGACCTGGTGTAGACCCGGTATCCACGCCGATGGAAAACCTTCCCAGTCATCCAGGTCATTTGATTGGGGCAATGGTGGCCAAGTGGTTAAGAAACTGGACTGGGGTCTGGAGGGCTCCAGATTCGAATCCACCAACTGCCAGGTTTACGACTGATGTCCACTGAGCATGGTATCGTCCCCACTCACTGTGTGCTCAAAGCACAATGTCACAATGACAAGGAGTTTGCATTCCTTCCTTCCTTCCTTCCTTCCCTTTCCTTGATTCATTATAGTTGCATCAACACCGACTTGGTGGAATTTTGCTGTTAGCAACAGAACCTCACAGTGAAGCTTGTGAGATGTTTCATTCATCAACTGAGGTGTGACTTCATTGACTCCCAATCACACAATGACATGTGACATGTCAAACTGCTCATCCCCATCACAAGCCGTCATCTGTTCCTAGAAATGTGTGACCTTTACGACTCTTCACACCTTGTCATGTGACTCCTTTGTTAAGAAGGGAGTGCTTCTAGAGAAGTATAACGACTAAGGCTACAAAGTAGATACATGAAGGGCAACCTGACATGGTAGGTTTCTTGAGGATTTTTTTTGTTTGCCTTGAAGAGGAACCTTCAGAACTGGTGAAACATCTTCAAGAAACCGATTATTTTTGATGAAATGACCTGGATGACTGAACCTTCATGGTCAGACCACCAGTGGTCCCACAACAAGAAACTGATTCAGAAACTGATTCTTCAACTAAGGCTGAAGTTTCTCAGTTGAGGAACGAAACGTCTTTAAAGTTAAAAAAAACTACAGTTTTGACTGTTTTTTCTTTGATGGTACAACTCACTCAGAACCAGAAGTACTGCACAATGATACTACAAACCAAAAGCAGCAAGTACTCTACATAACACTGGAAAGAACAGATGAAGTCATTCACATCATTGTCCACCATGTCCCCAAGGTCCAGGGCGGGTAGCGAGGGACTTTTCCCAATATTTGTTTTTCGAGGCCAATGAAACTTTTCTCATTTTTCTACCAAGAAAATGCAGAATAAACTGGTACTGACGGACAATATCAACCCAAAGTTTCATAAATCTACTCGTCAGCATCCGTTGTTTCGGTCCCTGCTGTTACATGGACCAGTGTTGTCACACAACTGCCGCGTTTACTGTGTCTGAATGAACATAATGGTTGCAATGCAAATGATGTGTGTGTTCAGAACAGCCCTCACACTGGAGGTGATTCTTCCTCCCGCGGCGTGACTGTGCCGTACCTCTGTGGTTGCTGCACGCTGTGTGATGCTTCCGAGGGCCTCGGAGGCTCAACACAACATTTTGCAGCAGATGTAAAGACGTATCAGACACATCCAAATTAGCTCGAGGGGACAGAGACAGGTGGGTGGACATACTGCCACACAGCCTTTCATTGTAGATACACTTAAAAAAAGAAAAGAAAAATGAAAACAACCCATGGGGTGAGGTAGCAAAGCTGAGGGGAGTGAAATCTGAAATTGGGCAGCTTTATATTTAAACAGTCAAACTCACATCCAGGATCAATAAATAACAGCTGCAGTTGTTGATCCTGCAGGCCGGAGCAGATGTTGATGACCTCTATTTTAACCTGATGTTCTGAAGTCAACTTTCTGAGGTTCTTAAACAACGTTAATTCGCAATGTTTGATTTTCTTCCAAACAATACTAATATTACGTGTGTCAAACTCAAGGCCCGGGGACCAAATGTGGCCCACCAAGTCAGTTACTATGGCCCACAGGAGCTTAAAAAGCATTTTATTATGTCAAATACAGCAAGGTTTCCTAACTTGATAGATTGAAAATTGCTTTATAACACAGCAGTTGACAATATTAGTAACAGAAATAAATGAAAATAAACTGCAGTGACATGTATTGATATGTTGTGCAGTTGTTACATCTTTAATCTTCCATTTACAGCCGGCCCTTTAAGACAATTATTTTGTTGAACCCCTTAGGTATGAATGAGTTATGAACAAAAACTGTCATCCTTCAACAAAATCATAAAATGTCAAATGTTATACAGGGTCAGGCAAAATGATAAGACACATTTGTAGGTTTAAAAAAAGGCAAATAAAGTAAAGAATCAAAAATTTTTTGAAAATTACATATAATGCCATTTTTTTCTTATAATGCCATTTTGTTTCGTTTTCAGTTGCTGACATGAATTGGACTGGACTGAGCATCACGCTTTTATTGTGGAAAAACTAATCTGTAACTGCAACACAACGTGCATTCCGTTTCAACGTACGCTTCAATCTTGGTAGACATGATCCCATACCAGCTCGAAACACAATCTTGTTATGGGTTACCAACGTCAGAACTACTGGATCTGCAATGAACGTTTCGAAAATAAAAACACTTCTTTGTTTCTTTACTTTATTTGCCTTTTTTTAAACCTACAAATGTATCTGATCATTTTTCCTGACCCTGTGTTTTAAAAAAATGACAATATTTGTGGTTATAATATTTAACATCTTGCCTTAACTTATATTTTTTAAGTTTGGATGGAAGTCACCAACGTCATGTTGCCTTTAATTATTTAGTCTAAATAAAATTAAATAAACATTTACAACTTTAGGAAGTGTGATTTTATCAGCCGGCTTTAGACGGCGATGTGTTGCAACTACATGGAACAAAAACATAAATCGAAATGTTCCGTATTGCATAAAACACAGCACACAGACACTGTTCTGCAATCATTTGATCAAATGAGTGAAATCAAGTCAAGTTCTCATGGTTTCTACTAAGACGTTCAGACGTGGGAAGTTCTTAATCCCGGGCTCGGGCTGCTCCCTGCAGTCTCACGGGATGACAGGTTAACTATGACCTGATTACCCGTCCCCTGAAGCCTGGAACCACCAAAGGCAGCAGACAGTTAGACAGTCACCGTGGGTCTGGTGACAGGGAGGATAATTGAAGGTGACGCGACGAGCATTTAACTCAGCTAATGAAATATAAAAGAGCAGGAATATTGTGGAGGAGCTTTGGAGGAGGCTGAACAAAGAGACCGACTTCTTTAACACTTTAACACCAGCCATTTTACTACTTTGGTGTGACTTGTATTGAAACAATAGAAATTAGAAAATTCAGTTGAGGGAAACCGTCAGTCAACATGACCAGTGTCTTATCATCTATATTTACCAATGAACTACTCTGCACTTTAAATGGTTCTTAGTGTCATTGAAAATTCTAGAATTTGCACATATTTTAAATGATAAAAAGCTTATAACGCAACCACACAAGCACAAATGTAAATAAAATAAATTTAAATTTTAACCAGTAGGGAAACTGGTCCTATTTAGTTAATACAGAGCTAAAATACTCACAGGAATTGAAGAAAGACACACGTAACTATCTATGAACTGAAATGAATGAATACATTTTTATATTTACATTTGAACTACATTTTAAAGCCACCTAAAGGAACAGGTTTTCTTTGCATTTAACTGTATGTAGATGAACAAACAGGGATTATTTGGATCTGGAGATTAGATAGATAGATAGATAGATAGATAGATAGATAGATAGATAGATAGATAGATAGATAGATAGATAGATAGATAGATAGTTAAGAAAACAGAGACACAGACAGATACAGTCACATCTCTGGTGGACTTATTTGGAAGACACTACATTTATTTTGATTTAATAAGTTACTAATAATAAAAGTTTTATTTATTTATATATAAGTTTTATCAAACAGGCTAAAATCCAAGCTCTGAATCAGCGTTAAACTCAAACTGTTTCATCCCATCTTAGAATAAACTCCAGCTTCAGTTAAAAACTATTAACTCCAAACTACTTACGTATCATCACCAACTACAAACTCTGGTTTGAATTATTTATTCGTTTTCTTACGCGTTTAACTTCAGCCAGAGTAGGAGTACCGGGAGTGACCTGTAGGGGGCGTCTAGGCTAACTGAGCTGACCGTACTGTACTGTACTCTGTGACGTTAGCCTGTGCTTGTCAACTCTCAGCAACCGCTGTTCCGAGTCCAACCTGACTGTGCCTTTAAATAATAATAAAAGAAAACAGAGACAAACAAACAGCAGAGACACACACACACGGGGACACGGAGACAAAACTTGACCGAACATTTCCCTCGTCTCTGTTGTTGACATAAAAAAGTACAGCGAGAGCTCGAGCAACAGTTTAAAAACAACAATGTATCTCGGTGACGATAAGATAAAGCTGTGGACCCTAAAGTGTCCCCTCCCTGTCGGACCGTAACGGAGACAGAGAGAGACAGTTGGAGAGACAGACAGAAAGAGAGAGAAAAGAGACTTTTCTCGCACCCACAGACGTCCTCACCTCCACTCCTCCGCTCGGTCCTCCACCTGCTGCTTCTCTACAGCTGTGTGTTCATCAAGGAGACTCCCCGTCAGAGACAACAGACACAACAGCCCGGTCCGTTATGTTTGACAAACTGACAAAGTCACAGTGAGCAGCACAGAGCGGAGGCTCCACCCACTGAGGAGGGACGGGGAGAGGAGGGAAGGAGAGAGAGACAGAGAGACAGCGAGGGAGGGAGGGGCAGCCGGACACTACTGCAAGGATTTCACCAAGGTCGACAAAGGGCAAGGTTTGGTTAAGGGTTCAACCAGGTCTAACTAGTGATGTTACTGTTCACTACTAACTAAGTCAGATGTTACTTTTTTCCTTGGGGTTTGATTCGGTCGAAAAGTTTTGTTTCATTTGATAAGACTCTTATTTTTTAACGGGTTTGTTTTAGACCATGATCCAGACAGAGGGGACAGTCGAGACAGGACGAGGAGTTGTCTCTGGTTGGGGGTTTATTTTCTTTTTGTTGTGATGTCAACAATGGAAGTGGACTGGGAATTTAGGAAATATTCATATGGGTTGGTGTAAGGATGGATGGATGGAAGGACAGACGGATGGACGCAAGGATGAATGGATGGACCGACTGAGAGACAGATGCATGGATGGATGACAGATGGACAAATAAATGGTTGGATGGATGGACGGATGGATGGATGTATAGACAGATGGATGAATGATTATACAGATGATGGTTGGATGGATGACTGTATGGATGGACGGACTGACAAACAGAGGGATGGAACGAAGGACATACAGCCACGTGACAGATGGATGGATGATGGATGGATGGGCGGACAGATGGATGACGGATGGACGGATTGAGGGATGGATGCATAGATGAATGGACAGATGGGTGTATGGATGATATACAGATGATGTTGGATGGATGGACAGATGTGTAGATGGATGGATAATATCTAGATGATGGTTGGATGGATGAATGGTTGGACAGACATATGAATAGACGGATGGATGGATGACTGGATGGATGGATGGACTGACAAACAGAGGGATGGATCAAAGGACATAGGGCCAAATGACAGATGGATGGATGAATGGACAGATGGATGGATGGATGGACAGATGGATGGATGAATTGATGACAGATGGACAAATAAATGTAGGGATGGATGGATTGAGAGTTGGATGCATAGATGGATGATATACAGAAGATGTTTGATGGACAGGCAGACAGATGGATGGATGGATGGATGGATGGATGACTGTATTGATTGATGGACAAATGGACCAGGGACATATGGCCGAATGGCAGATGGATTGAAGAGTGGATGGATGGATGGACAGATGGATGGATGGATGAGTGGATGGATGGATGGACAGATGCATAGATAGACAAATGGATGGATGAATGATATACAGATGGACAAAATGGATGGATGGTTTGATGGAGGCATGGACAGATTTAAAGGTTGGACTGACAGACGGATGGATGGATGATTTATGGATGATGGTTGGATGGAAGGAAACCCTGTCTCCTGTGTCCCTTCACTCCCTCACAGAGAGTCTTTAAAAGAGACAAACAAATAAAGCAAACAAATGTGTGAACAAACACATTTGTTTGATACAATAAAATATGAAACAATAAAGTTTATAAAGGTCCGCAGGGAAATTTGCCTCCGACTCCAGTGCTGAATAACTCAGCGCTCAACGTGTGTTTTCTGGAGTCTTTCTGCAGCCTCCTCCTCCTCCTCCTCCTCCTCCTCCTCCGCCTCTCTGTGCAGCTGTCTCTCACTAACATCTCCACCCTCACTCCTGCCTCAGCCGTTAATCTGGGTGGATGTGTTGTGTTCCGTGCACAGACTGGTTGGTAGTTTTATTAGGAAAGTCACAGGCGTTAATGATGACAGTCACACTGGTTCTGTTGACTTCATGGAAGTCGCCTGACAATTATCTGATTATTTACACTTCACAAACAGAAATCCCTCATCACTCCTGCTGGTTATGACCTGAACACGTCCACAAGAGAGCGCTAAAGTGACTGAGGTTAATAAAAATACCAAAAAAAATATGTTTGTTTTTTTCTGTGCATGAATTTTAGGTGTGATCTGTGATAGAAGAGAGTCAGCTAAGGTGAAGTGACAGGTTTACAGGACAGCGGTGAGACCAGCCATGATGGACGGATTAGAGACACTAGGAATAGGTAGAAGACAGGAGACAGAGCTGGAGGTGGAGGAGTTAAATATGCTGAGATTCTCTTTAGGATCAGGAATGAGGTGATTAGAGGGACAACACAGACAGGGAGGTTTTGGAGAAAAAGCTAGAGAAGACAGATTGAGATGGTTTGGACATGTCCAGAGGAGGGACAGTGGATACATTGGTAGAAGACTGATCCTAGAGATGGAGCTACCAGGTAGGAGACAAAGAGGAGATTGATGGATGCAGTGAGGGAGGACAGAGAGAGGACAAGGGGAGACGGACTCGCTGTGGCAACCCCTGAAAACGGGACAAGCTGAAAGAAGAAGAAGAATTTTATTAATTCATCATAATCTGTTTGTCCATTGCCGGGTTGCAGCTGCAGTGGTCTCCACGACTGCCACCCAAATCACACTGCACCTGTGGAATGTGGACGTTCTGTTGGTCATGACGGTTCTAAGCATGATTTTGAAGGATAAATCTTGAAGGACAGTTTCAGAAGAGTTACACATTTTATTAATATATGTTAAAAATTTGACAAATTTAGTTAAAAATAAGCGTATTAGAGCATTAATTTATTAACCAATACTTTGTCTTTTTTTTCACTAAAACCTAATTAACTTTTGGAACTAACCGATTTAAGGCCTTGGTCGATACTAAGAACCGTGACATGATGTGAAATTAATTATCTGGATGAAACA
>JAFBJS010018458.1:7967-24046 GCA_016785265.1 Paraplagusia blochii | reverse complement strand
GCTGAGCTCTGAGAGTGTGTGGTTCCTACCACTGTGACCACAGCTTTCATGGATGAACCTTACAGGCAGGGTTGAGATGTGTGAATCCTTAGGTAAGATATGAACTTTCCTGCACTCAATCCTCTTTAGCAATCGTCAGCAGGGTTGTCTTTACTGCTCACATACCTCCATTGTGAGTGGTGCGAATTGTCGCGCATCTGAGACACCCTGTTGGCTACGTAGGTCTTAAACCTCGCCTGGTCATTGGCGATGTATTTCAGCACCGTCTGGCTGTCAGTCCAGAAAACAGAAGGCTTTAGTTCCATGTGTACATTTTTTCGTAACATTCTGTCCACTTTTACCAGCAATGCTGCAGTGGCCAACTCTAGTCGTGGCACAGTGATGGTCTTCAAAGGGAGGACTCTGGCTTCCCCAGGACAAAAGTTACATGTGTCATACTCAGCTTGTTGACCTGTCTGAGGTAGCTTACCGAGCCATATCCACTCTTACTGGCATCAGCAAAGTGATGAAGTTCAGCATATTTTGTTGCTCCATACCCATTTGGTTTCAGACAGTGTGCCACACTCAAGTCGTTGATCTGCTCCAGGCTGTTGGTCCATTTCAGCCACCGGGTGTGTGGCCTCTGGCTTAAACTGATGTTAAACTGGAAACTGTCAGAGTCTACGCACCAGTACAGTCCCAATGCTCTTTCAATGGTTAGGCTATCTTTGTCAAGATCCGGTGTCTTTATCTTTATTGCTCTCTCTTCTTTAGGGATGGATGCTAGGACAGCACGGCTATTACTGACCCGTTGAGTAAGATGGAACCCACCTTTGTGGCACAAAGCAGTGAGGTCTTTTACCAACTGTATAGCTTCACATTCGTTGATCACAGATTTAACACAGTCATTGACATAAAAGTTGTACTTGACTGTGTCCACTACCTGAGGAGAAAAACAGCTGACATGGTCAGAAGCAGCCTTTCGTAATGCAAAAGTAGCACAACTGGGGGAGGACACAGCACCAAAGATATGTACAAGCATACGGTACTCCTTTAGGGGTAGACAAGTGTTGCCTTGTGGCCACCACAAGAAACGCAAGTAGTCCACATCAGATTTGTCCACCTTAACCTGGTGGAACATAGATATGACATCTGCCATAATGCCAATGGGTTCTTTGCAGAATCTCAAAATGACACCAATCAGTGAGTTGGTCAGATCAGGGCCTTGCATTAACTCTCTGTTCAAGGAGACACCTTGGTAAGATGCAGCACAATCAAATACCACTCTAAGTTTTTTCTTTTTTGGGTGGTACACTCCATGGTGTGGCAGGTACCACACCTTTCCCGGTAACGGTGTAAGTTCTTCCTTTGGGACCATCTCTGCATAGTTGTTCTCCAACATGTCGTTGAGAAACGCGACATAATCCTTTTTATATTGTTCATCTTTTTCCATTTTTCTTTTCAGACCTTGCAACCAATGCTCTGCAACTTGCCAAGTGTTAGGCATGCTAATATCATTCTTCCTGAAAGGCACCTTCATATTGTAATGTCCTTTTAGCAAGACAGCCTTATTAGCAATCTTCAAAAACCTTTTGTCCTCGATAGACATCTCTGTCTTTTCCTCACCTGTCACCTCACTAAACTCTTGATTATACTGTGAGATCAGTAGGTCTTCCAATCTTGCCATTGATATCCTATTCAAAGTAGTGCTTTTTGTCTCGCCAGCAACACATCTTAGTGGCCCATTAACCACCCACCCCAAAAGCGTTCTGACTGCATAAGGACCCCCACCTTGGCTATTGATCACCCCCCATGGTTCTAATAACTTTGGGGCATTTGCGCCAATCAACAGTTCCAACTGATGCTGGGAATTTTTACCTTACTTAGATATGCCCATTGCGCTAAATCGCTTTGTTTGGGAATGTCTTTGGTGGTAACTGGCATTTCTTTCTGGGTGAATACATCGGGAAGAGATAAGTTGTCGCTGTCCAGTGCTGAAACTTCAATTCCAGATAAGATGTGAGTTGGAACAGACTTTTCCAAATTCATGGTACGAAGAAGAATGTGTGTTCTTTTACCTTTCAGGTTTAGTCGACACATCAGTTCTTCAGTGTAAAAAGTGGCAGAAGAGCCTGGATCCAGGAGTGCATATACCTGCAAGAAGTGGCTGCCTTTTGCTGCCTTAACTTTTACTGGGACAATGGACAGCACACTATCTTGTTCTCCAGCCCCTATATGACCACAAAGCTCCATTGATGCACTGCCTATAACATCTGAAGGTCTTTCGTTGTCTTTGCTTGCACTGTCTTTATTGTGAATATGCAAAGCACTGGGGTGGTTTTGCTTACAAATTTTGCACATCAGTCACATTTTGCAGTTCTTACTTATGTGACCAAGAGAGAGACACCCAAATCATATGCCCCTTGCATTCAAAAAAATGTAGTTTGTCCCTATGTGTCTTCTTACAGAAATCTTTGCACTGGTCCAGTGTGTGTTTTGAGCTGCAGAGAGTGGGTTCTAGTTTTGTTTCTTTTTGGGCAACAGCTATGGCGAAGTTACTGCCAAATGATTTTGAGGTCTGTGACTTATGAGGGGATCTTGTCTTTCCTTTAGTAGCCAACTGGTCTTGAAGGTCACCAAAGACTGGATCATAAATAATGCAAGCTTGTTTCTCAATAAAACAGACAAGGTCCAAAAATCTTACCCTGCGATTCTGTTATTCCTTCAGCTCATAAGCTATGTGGCGCCGATTCTCCCTGAGCCTGTAAGGTAACTTAAGGGCAATGCCTCTCATATTAGACACTGCATCCGGTTTGTCCATATATTCCATGTCCTCCATGGCATTACAACAGCTCCTAAGGAACATGGCAAAATCTTGCAGTGATTTATGATCTTCCGATTTTATTTGTGGCCAGAATAGGACCTTTTCCAAATAAGCACAAGATATTTTGTATTCATTTCCATAGTTTTCCTTTAGCAATTCCTTTGCTTTCTGATAACCTCTATCTGCAGCTATATACTCACAGCTTTTAACTAGTTGCTGAGCTTGACCTTTAGTGTATTGAATTAGAAACTGCAGGCGGTCTCCTCAATTATCTGTTTTGGCTTCAATCACGTTTTTGAATGAGTGAATAAATGATTTGTATTCCAAGACTTGTCCATCAAAGATTGGAATGTTTCCTTGTGGTAATGTGGTCAACAGCTGCTGTTTCACAAGAATCCGCGTCAATTCATTCTGACTTTCTAGGACTTTAATCATGTGATTTCCCTGTTTTGTGCCAGCAGTAATGGGAGATGGCAACTATAGTGGACTTAGGAACTTTGGCTGAGTAGGAAAGAACAGATAGAGGCATATGAATGGGCAATTGAGGCGCAGAGAGCTGAGCTGCTTGGGCTGAGTGAGGAAGTACAGGGTTAGGATGAATAGGGTAAGACACAGCCATTTCAGACCTTAAGTAGTCAATTCTTGCCGTAGTGGCATCAATTTCAGATTGCAGTTCTAAAGTTTCTCTCCGTTTTCTTAAATCTTCCTCCTGTTGCTCAATGGCATGTCTTTCCTGCAACTTGAAAGCTTTGGCCATTAAAGCTGCGCTCTCTCTGCTTCCTTTTTAATGCGCAACGATGTAGAAGATGTGGCATTAGACACACTGGAACCACACCGAACAGATTGTCCATCGTCATCAAAGTCGGCTTTTGCAGCATTCGAAATTCCAAGCGTGTACTCCACTGGAGCAGCAAGAGAGGTAACCTTAGTTGCGTCAGGAGGACGGGGGTTTTCATTTAAGAAAATCCATTTATTAACGTTATCAACAAACTTCGTTATCTTTTCGAGTTGGTTGATACCAGGTTTCGTCGTCATCGATTTTCGCTTCCTCATCCAACATTGCAAAAAACGAAGCATGTAAAACTTTGAACTCCTCAACGAATTCATGAAACTTAGCCATGTTTAATTTAACTTCAACAATAAATCGTTTTTCTGTCATTAAATTGTTCAGAATATTCATTCTCCTGGTTATATGAGCCATTTTTCCAGTTCTTGAGGAACGCAAATGCCCAACCGCCTCCTCCAAGTTTTTGGCTGGAGCGACGTCAACTTCATCAGAACTGGACATGGTTTTCCAAAAAAACAAAAAACAAACTTCCAATAAAGCCAAAATATCTTTATATTATTTCAATTAAGCCTTCAGTATCCAAAAAGTTTTTTTTATTATTCTTTTCCAAAGCCCATGAATCGTCGCTGTGCGTAAAGTACAAGCTGCAACCACGCATCAATTGTTTGGCCACGGAAAGAAAGCCTTCAAAAATGTAGTGGGGAATCAATACAGAAAAATCTTCAACCAAGTTTGTTTCTTATGATTCAAATACTACTTCAAAACGAAAAAACTTCCAAAAATGTGGCCAAAAACGTAGCCTTCCTTTGGCGTTTCATCCGACGGTCCTTTGTTTCCAGATCAATTTCAAAATCATACTCCAATATGAATCCAGAGCCGCGTCTTTTGATAAATGTACTGGCAAAAAACAAATCAGTTTTTTTCCTTTAATCCATTTTCCTAAGTCTTTGTTCTTACCAGTTGGAGAAAGCAGGCAGTGTTGGTCATGACTCACAGCTGGCCCAGAAATGAATTTCCAGAGAAAGTAATGAAGTCACGGGTATTTATTGCAAAACAAAATTAACATCAGAAATAATGATTTTTGTTTCTATAATCGCCTCCAATAGGCTTTCTGGCCGAGCACAGGTGAGAACAGGTGGGCTGAGTTGAGCATGGCTGAGGTCAAAAGACAGTATCAGCTGGCCTGCCTCCTCCTGGTCTCTCTGTCACCACCCCTCTTTAAAGGATTGCATCCGTGCAACCTATAGAGGGTGCACTCACAAAAAAAGCAATTTAGGGCAACCATAACTAAATAAAAGAAATGTACATGCGGCTCCTACAATTAGTGTAAGGGTGTGCATACATATGCAACAAGGTCATTTTAGGGTTTTATTTTTTATTTTTCCCTAGTGAAGATTTCAGTTTGTTTTTCATGTTAAAAGTGGAAAAAGTTATTAAATTATTTATGCTTGTGTCTTTTCTTTACATCACAAAAACCTGGCTGGAAACAAGGGTGTGTAGACTTTTTATATCCACTGCATATGTCTATGATATCTTCTTGGTTTGTTTTGTAAGGGGTATACCTAGTTGAAAAGTACTGATATATTGGGATAAAGATTGTAATGATTTGGCACTATAAATAAAAAGTTAAATTAATAAATATCAATTTGACAATAATGTTGTCATCACTTATTCAGAACTGGGGCAATTGCCAACTTATATGTGGAGTACATTTTTTGTAAACCAAATGATTGCTGACATCAGTTAACAAAGTCTGATAATGTATAAAACATGTAAAATGTAATTGTAATAGCTATCACTGCAAAGGCTGTTTAATTTTGTCAGAATTATAAGTTGAAACAAGTTTTTGTTCTCTGGCTAAGACAATAAATAACAAAGCAGATATTGTTATTATATAGCAGTATTATGCTAGTAGGCAACTTCTATTTTAAAAGTGTCAAACTGAAATAGAAAAAAAATGTTTTTACCCTTCACATTGCAACTCTTGGGTCAGCTTGACTTTGTCACGAAAAACTAATTAAAATGCAACAAACAAAATTTAATTGAATTTCACATTGTGTGCACATTGACGCAGACATTCCGAACATGCTATCATCATACACACACACACACACATATAAATAATACCACATATCACATATGATACCAAACTGTACTTATCTGCAAGGCCTGATGACCCAAACAACATACCTCAGCTTCAGTCATGTTTTACATCCAGACATGGATGACAGAGTCTTCTGCTTCTAAATTCAGAAAAAAACAAGGTTATTGTATTAGGGCAAAACACACTGATCCACCAGTGTTCATCCAGGAAATGAACCTCCCGCTCTACTGTCAGGAACCTGAGGGTCATATTCAATAATAGTTTAAAATTTGATGAGCATGTTAAGAAAATTTGCAGAATTGTCCTTTACCATTTACGTAAATATTAGGCAATTAGAAATGTTCTGTCCCGTAAGGATGCAGAAAAATGAATCCATGCCTTTGCAATCTCTAGGCTGGATTACTGCAATTCTCATTTATTAGGAATTCCCTAATAATTTATTAGGAATTCATTAAAAAACCTTCAACTGGTCTGTACTGGCAAAGACAAATCAGTTTTTTCCATTAATCCATTTTTCCTAAGTCTTTGTTGGAGAAAGCAGGCAGTCTGTCATGACTCGCAGCTGGCCCAGAAATGTTGAAAATGAATTTCCAGAGAAAGTAAATAATGTCACGGGTATTTATTTCAAAACAATATGAACATCAAAAATAATGGTTTGTGTCTCTGTAATCGCCTCCAGTAGGCATCCATTGAACGCAGGTGAGAACAGGTGAGCTGAGTTGAGCGTAGATGAGTTGAGCGTAGCTGAGGTCAAATGACAGTATCAGCTGGCCTGCCTCCTACGGCTCTCTGTCAGCATCCCTAAAAAAGGAATTTAGGGCAACCATAACTAAATAAAAGAAATGTACATGCGTACATGGTCCAAAATGTGACAGCTGCCTGCATATTGACTGGAAACAAAAGACAGGAGCACAAAACTCCCATCTTAGCTTCCCTGCACTGGCTCCCAATTAAAAGTAGAATTATTTTAAAAATTCTACCAATAACTTACAAGCCCCCTTAAATAATCTGCCCCCCCCACTAGTAGCTCCATGGAGCTTTTTTCAAAAACATGTAAAAATAGAAAAAGGACTGAAAGGGCATCAAAATGGACCAAAAATGGTGTTCTTTGTTTTAAAAGATGTTTCCCTATTTTGATGTTTTTTGTCAAATACACAATACTTCCATAAAAAATACTGTGCTTATAACAATAGTTTTACTCTTATTTTACTCATTTATCAAATATGAATATTGATAAATGTTAGTTTGTTTTATTTTAATCATTGCATGCTGCGTTTTAAATAATAATGATGGGTCTAAATACCCATCCCATCCCATTTTGGTTTTTTTTTGTTGAACACTCAAAATAAAAAATCTGTATGTCTATTGCTTCTTTCTATATTTTATTTCTATAATTTATCAGGGCAACAAAACATAAAACATTAATATTGTAATGGAATCTAAACTTGAAGCACCAAATATTGTACAGCAGTGTGGTCATGTTTTGTATAATTCCCTCCAGGATGTGCTGCAGGGAAAATAAAAATGTATTTATTAATGCTCGTGCTAATGAAGCTTAGTTATTTTAATAATAAGTTATATAGCTACTATACCAAGAGCCTGTGTTGCCTTCATATTAGTTTTATATAAGGCTTTTCCATTTTTTGCTGCTCTAGACGGGTATGGTTTCTGTTTTTTTAGGGCCAATATGGCTCATTGAACATTTTGGGTTGCTGACCTCTGGTCTAGGGAATGGATTCTTCCCCTGCGGTTCTCATTAAGGTTTCTATCGGTTTTCTTTTCCCTGTTAAAAGGGTTTTTTCCCTTGTGATGCCCTCTGTGGCATCCTGAGTGTGTTCCTTCCTCCTCCTCTCCTTGAGGTGTTTGCAGGCGTTCTATTAATTACTCGGGGTATTTATACCACTGCAGGCTGGTACTCTTTTGGGGTCTCTGATCACTCTCTGGCAGTGACCTATTCTGGGCCCTTCTGTTCCTAGTCTGGTTTGGTCTGGTCTGGTTCAGTTTGATATTTCTTTGGTTTCCTCTGCTTTTGTTTCACACTACCAACACATGCACACCCACACTTGTCACTCATGCACACCCTACAACACTGATACCACTGCTTATACACAATCCATAACATTAAATACCTTATGAGTGTTTAATTTGATTTAATATGATTCAATAATTATTGTTTAAACAAACATCCATGGTGTGACCTCCCTTTTTGACATGACTCTGAGAGCCGGATCATGACACCCTCAATCTACCCTGGCTGAGGGTCTAAGGACAGAGGATGTTACCAACCGTGTGGAGCCCCATGTGACAAATCTGATTTGTAAATGTGAGCTACATAAATAAAATTTTATTGATTGATTGATTTCATTTCATTTCATTTCAAAATCAACCTATATTAAGTGCAACCGTTTTGGTTAAAGTCAGAGGACACACTTCTGGACACTGTATTAATGACTTTTCAGTATTGGAGGATAAAATGATAATTATTGATGATACTGCATAATTATTGGCAATATTATCTGACATTTCTAAACAAAAGTGAATAAAAGACAAGATAAAAAGGGCAATCTTTATGAGCTTATCATGATTTTCCTCTTCATTATCTTGTATACTGTTCATCTGTAAATTTTATACTGAGAAACACACACTTATCTTTTAACCATAAATTTGTATACTGTATATATCTTTTTGCATTCATTGCATACCTCATTGCTTACAAGCTGTGTGGTGTAAATTGTGTACTCTGGTTGCCAAGTGGTCTGGCAACAACATTTGTTGCCAGACCCACTGCTGTGTGTATGTGCAATGACAATAAATGTAGTTAAAGTCAAAGTCTTAACCTAATTGGTCTGCGTCGTAGATCACTATCACATACTGTCTCTCTATGTAGTGATGCTGCTGCACTGAATGGCTAGAGATAAAGACATATTAAGAAACATATGCCGCTGATGTATGACTATTTACAAATTTAATTTCTCATGTGTTTACAGAAATGAGCTATTGTTGTTACATATTCAATATTTCCATAATAAAGATGTAAGACATACATATAGAGAAGGGATAAGATGAAAAATTGCTGTATTTTTGGCTGACTGTAAATTGAATTTGTCACCTCTGCACTTAAAAGCTTCCAAAAATGTGTAATTGATGTATGGATTAACTGAATGCTCATAAACCTTGATGGCTTGGTACTAGCCCACAGCTGGTCTCCAACATTAAACATGGACATGCCAAAGTCTACAATACAAATGTTTTTTTTTTTTTTTCACAACTGCCATCCAAATCACACTGCTCCAATCTGTAAGGGATCCTGGGGTGGTGTGCCTACTGGAAGTTACTTGGGTCAGGACATTATTATGCAAAGAGAACATCAGTGGCAACCTCGCAGCTGGTGGATTAGAACGCAAAGCCTCGCGGAGCCAAGGTTATAACAAATAGGCCCCCACTGCCAAATGATTACCTATTTTACATAAATCTATTAAATTTATTTAAAATAGTATTTGCTCTTTTATCTAAGACTGAGTATTCTTTAATAACTTTACTAGTTTCTACTCATATGCGGCAACACTGTCAGTGGACCTCTGTTGTAGCTTGCAGCCGGTGGACTCAAACCAGAAACCCCTTCCACACAGGCCCGATTCCTTAACAACTACGCCACTACTGCCCCAAAAGTGCACACATAATCACATAATTCGATTTGTATGTAAATCCTCACTTAATAATCAATGATACAAACATCATATTCTCAAAAAGGAACCGACTAGATAAAATGTCTGTGGCAAAAATCCAAAGCGTGAGCCTGCCCTTCTTAAC
The DNA here is from genome assembly GCA_016785265.1 of Paraplagusia blochii. Taxonomy (NCBI): domain Eukaryota; kingdom Metazoa; phylum Chordata; class Actinopteri; order Pleuronectiformes; family Cynoglossidae; genus Paraplagusia; species Paraplagusia blochii. The sequence goes on along the minus strand of JAFBJS010018458.1, from coordinate 14,542 downwards.
AAGGTAGTCAAAATGTTCCAGCACAAGATACCTGGGAACATAAGGAGACTAAAAGTCAGCCAGTGAAAGGTATGAGGAAATTGATGATTAGAGACAGAATATATACTCACAACATAGGGAACATAGCAGTTTTTGTCATTGTGACGTTGTGATTCACACCACAGTGCACAAGGAAGCCTGCAAAAGCCTACTCTGCTGGTCATACATATTTATAATAAAATTATACTATTATTCATATATTATATATAACATATTTATTAATATAAAAATATATTAAAAAAATTACCTTTATAAAGTTTGTAAAAACTTCTTATCCAATTACCTTTCCACTAGCTTATTGTCTGGAGTTTTTTTTATGTATAGAAAACTGTTCATTCTTAATAAATGTAAGGAGCTGGTCATGTGATTGTGGGGCGGGGGTTAAGATTTAAACACTTTATCACGAGGCGCTTATATGCAGCGAAATAAAGAAGAAACGCAGAATGGACTCTGTGAAACGACAACACAGCAGCAGCGGCAGCAGCTGTTCCTCTTAAAGACTCAGTGGTAAATACGGTAAAGAACAGAGAAGAGCAAAAGAGTTAGATATGGTAAAGAACAGAAAAGAGATAAATAAATCAGACAAACTTCACCGAGTTCCTCGTCCTGGAGAACCAGCCTTGCTCTCCCGTTCAAAACGCTGTTTTTACTAAACTTGGGGAGATTTAGTAGCCACGTCATGACTTATCGTATTCGAAATAAGTATTTCTCGGACATTTGCGGGTGAAACGCCGTTTGGTGTCGTCTCTAATGTAATCAACGATAAGATATGTTATGTATGAACCTAATTGAATAATACCAGAAGTTACCACTAGAGACAGCCACCCGAGCAGATTGATATATTGACTGTAACCACCAGTTCTAGGGCGTAATAAAAGAAGTGATGATCCCGAAAAAATAGATAGTAAAAAAATGCTTACTAATTTTCACTATTTTGGAGCAACATAAGATAAATTGGCGATGAGTGGTGTAGTCCGGAACACTTTTCAGCACATGATGTGCAGCAGTTTAAGCCCGGCGCACACGTGGAGGATTTGGCGCGCGCCGATGGCTCAGCGCCATCCGCGCGGGCTGACAGTTCACCTGCACATGGCTGCTGGTTTTTGTTCCAACCAACCAAGAGCACATAGCTTGACCAACCAGGTGTGCTGCTGCTCAGTTGGAACAAAAACCTGCAGCCACAGTGGCCCTTTGTGGAACAGTTTGGAGTCCCCCGTCGTATATCGTTTCATTCAACAAGTCGCTGCTGGTTGCCATCTTGTTGCATCCTTGTTACGCATGCGCACAAATCATTTGTAGTGAGAAAGATGCTCACGTAGCCCACACACGATGAGACTTTGTTCACTCGCGCCGAGAGAAATATTTTGCTCATGGCCTTGAGTGACAAATGGCTCACGTAAATTTACGTGCACATGAAGAGAATCTGGAGCTGAGCAATCGGTGCGTGCCGAATCCTCCCCGTGTGCGAGGGGCTTAAGCAGCTCCCTGAAAATGAATGCGGTGTTTTTGCATAGTGAAAAATGTCACCGCTGTGGAAAAGCCAATCATAATGACGATGATTGCTGGTACAAGGACTGGGAATGTCACCATTGCGGGAGGAAAGGTCATACAACATGAATCAGGATCAGAATCAGAATACTTTTATTATCCCGAAAGAAATTACTCTGGTACAATTGCTCCATGTCAGGTACAGTTGAAAAGCAATAAAGGGAAAGTTGTAATGATTCTCAGCAGGAGACCCAAAAGCCAAACTCGTGAGTGGTGTTGAATTCAGAAAATTTATTAAAGAAATGAACAGAAACAAAATCCTGGGACCAATTGGGTTGCCGCAGGAGAAAACGCGATAACGTAAGATAACACAAAAACCTGGGACACAGTCTCGCAGGAAAGTAACAAACAAAAAGATGAACTAAATAATAGAAGAGATACACTAAACAAAATCAACCTGGAACCGCTAGAAGTTAACCGCAGGGAAAAAAAAAAGCTAGAAAAGGAAAAACAAGGTTTTAACTTAGGAAAAAAACAAGAACCTACCAACAGAGAAAGTGACAAAGTAACGCCAAAACCAGAACGAGAAAAAACAAGGTACAAACCCGGGAGCAATACAGAGCAGGGCACAGGACCGAGGGACAAGGAAACAAAGACAGGATCGGAAACAAAGACAGGATCGGAAACAAAGACAGGATCGGAAACAAGGGCAGAATCAGGACCAGGCATCAGGACAACAAGGAAACGGTCTGGCAGCTTCACACGCAGTCAGAGGGGTTTAAATACACAGGTGATTAGAGAAGCTGCCAGACAACGAGGTACACCTGTGTGGTCACATGACCGGCAAGGGCTGGAAATGCCACCATCTGGTGGACAAGCATTGGGACTACCGACAAGACATGACAAAAATAGAAACAAATAATACAGAATAATATAAGATAAAATAAAATAGTATAAGATATAATAAAATAAATAATTTTAATATAAATAATAAATAAATACGGTGGATCAATTAAGGAAAGATCAATAAATGTGCAATAATGTACAGAGAATTTGGCCCAAACAGCAGGTAAAGTGACATTTGGTAAAAGTGACATTAGGTAAGAGTGACAGTGGCAGGTAAAGTGACAAACAGCAGGTAAAAGTGACATGTGTGGCATATTGCACTGGAGAAGGTTGCGTTAAATGACCAGATGGGAACATTGACAGAACAGAGTAAACGTGAGATTACATGGGATTGAAGGCATCTATAGATTGTAAAGTCTAATGGCTGCAGGGAGGAAAGATCTCCTGTGCCGTTCAGTGGTGCACCTCGGTGGAATTAGTCTGTCTCTGAACGAGCTCCTGTAGCCAATAAGGACCTTATGGGATGAAGATGGTTGTCCAGTATCGATTGTAGTTTGGACAGCATTTTCCTCTCAGACACCATTGATAAGGAGTCTAGCTCCAACCCCACAACATCACCAGCTTTGCGTATTATTTTATTGATCTTTTTAGCATCTGCGATCTTCAACCTGCTACCCGAGCATGTAACAGCATAGACGATCGAATTTGCCACAACTGACTCATAAAAAATTGTTCTGCAGATGTTGAAGGACCTCAGTCTCCAGAGGAAGTAGAGACGGCCCAGGCCCTTCTTGTAGATGGCATGTGTATTGGTTGACCAGTCCAGTTTGTTGTCAATGTGGACTCCCAAGTACTTGTAGTCCCTAACCACCTCCACATCTACCCCCTTGGATGGAAAGAGGGGTCACAGGCGACGTGGGCCTTCTGAAGTCCACAATCAGCTCCTTTGTTTTTGCGATGTTGAGTTGAAGATAGTACTTCATGCACCACGTTACAAAGGAGTCAACCACCGACCGGTATTCCGACTCCTCACCCCTTTTGATGCATCCAACTATGGCAGAGTCGTCAGAAAATTTCTGAAGGTGGTAGGTTTCTGTCCAGTAGCTGAAGTCAGTGGTGTAGAGGGTAAAGAGGAAAGGCGAGAGGACAGTGCCCTGGTGTTGCAGACCAACCTGTCTGACACTCAGTGTTGCAGTCGCACAAACTGTGGTCTTCCAGTAAGATAGTCCACTATCCAGAACACAAGTGGGGCATCAACCTGCATTTCTGTCTTGAGACATGCTGGCTTTCCTGGACTGTGCAGTGCACATAAAGGAAAACAAAAACCTTTTCATTGAGGTCTACAGGAAACCAACACACACTGATCAGTACCTACATTTTGACTCGCATCATCCACTACAACATAAACTGGGGGTGATCAGAACCCTAGACCACAGAGCCAGACACATCCCTTCGCAAGAGGACGCCAAGCTCATGTTAGAGGGGCCCTTAGCACCTGCGGCTACCCCAACTGGGCTTTTTCTAAGGCCACCAAAACTAAAACACAACAGGGAGGACAACGAGAACAAACGGAGTAACCTCGTAATTCCATATGTTGCCGGGACCTCCAAAAAACTTGGAAGAATTTTTAAGGATCACCAAATTCCGGTTTACTTCAAACCCACCAACACTCTTAGACAGAAATTAGTCCACCCAAAAGACAAAATACCTCATCACCAACAGAGCAATGTTGTGTATGCAGTACAGTGCAAAGAGGACTGCCCTGACCTCTACATTGTTGAAACTAAACACTGTACAAACGTATGCAACAACACAGAAGACCCAACCCATCAGGACAGGACTCTGCAGTTCATTTACATCTGGAAGAGAAGGGACACAGTTTTGTGGATGAGGATGTCCAAATCCTGGCCAGAGAAGACAGATGGTTTGAAAGAGGAGTGAAGGAAGCCATCTATGTCGACCTGGAGAAACCTTCTCTCAACAGAGGGGGAGGACTAAGACACAACTTTTCATCCACTTATAAAGTTGTTTTGAATTCTCTACCCAGAAAATTCTCCGGTCATCAGACCAGGGATCCATCACAAAGGAGGGGAACAAGTGATACTAACACTACCCCCCACACTTCCATTCACACCTCTAACTCAACAAACAGCTTGGTTCGAACAGGGCGGGACACATCACCCTGTAACCCCACCTCTCTCTTATAGCCTTTGTTCTACAACAACCCCCCTTTCACAGGTATGCAGCCTCGTTTGAGGTTAAATACCAGGTCTCCCCTGTAGTCGGTTAGAACTGAAGAAGCCTCTTGGATGAGAGGTGAAATGTCTTCAAGTAACCTACTATGTCCAGTTGCTTTCGAAGTAACAAATTTTGGATCAACCTGCATTGTTTTGAGCCAGGTCGGTGGTGTTGAACGCACTGGAGAAGTCAAAGAACATAACCCTCACAGTGCTGGCCAGCTCGGACCAGATGGGCGTAGACGCAGTCCAGCAGAAAGATGATGGCATCCTCTACGCCAAGGCGGGGCTGGTAGGCAAACTGAAGTGGGTCAAGGTATGATCCAACCATCGGTCGGAGTTGATCCAGGATGAGTCTCTCCAGGGTCTTCATGACGTGAGACGTCAGTGCCACAGGACTGTAGTCCTGAGGTTCACTGGGACGTGGCGTCCTAGGTACTGGAACTACACATGATGTCTTCCACAGCATTGGGACCCTCTGCAGATTGAGACTCATTGTGAAGATGTGGTAACGGACTCCACACAGTTGGGAGGCACAAGCTTTAAGGACCCCTAGGACTCACACTATCTGGTCCTGCATACTTTGATAAGTGGAGTCAGTTGCCTCTGGACCTGATAGACAGAAAGGGAGGGACAGAGAGTAGGAGGAAAATTGGGGAGAGGGGGTGAGGTTGGTGGGGGTAAAGAGAGTGGAGTGGCATGGGGTTTCATGCCGACAGGTAAGCCTGTGGGAGGGAGCAAACTCGCTGGTGTGTCAAATCTGAGTTGAAGAACAGATTCAACTCATTGGCCCTGTCCCTGTCCTCCCCGACATTGGCACCTATGCTGCAGGTTGACCTGAAACCAGTGATGATCTTCATCCCTCTCCATACTTCTCTCATGTTGTTTTGCTTTAGTTTCCACTCCAGCTTCCTGCTGTAGTCATCCTTGGCTTCCCTGATCTTGACCCTTAGTAGTCCCTGGGTCGTTCGCACCTCCTCTTTGTTTCCCGCTCTGAAGGCCCTCTTCTTGTCATTCAGAAGAGCTTTATGTCCTTAGTTACCCACGGCTTGTTATTTGCATAACAAAGGACAGTCTCTGGAGGAACAATGGAGTCAGTGCAGAAGGTGATGTATCCAGTAATACACTCAGTGAGGCCATCCAGGTCCTCAGCATGGGGCTCACAGAGTGCCTGCCAGTCTGTCGCCTCAAAACAACCCTTTAGTGTCTCCAGAGCGTCAGCATCACCATCTCCTTACAGTCCTAGTGGTTGCAGGCTGCCTTTTGACCAGAGGAACATAGCAGGGTGTTCAAAATTAGTTACTTCGAAAGCAACTGGACATTGTAGGTCTCTTGAAGACGTTTCACCTCTCATCCAATAGGCTTCTTCAGTTCTGAGCAGGGGGTTATGTGAACCAGGTTGTGATCAGATGTACCCAGTGGGGGGAGGGGAGAAGAATTGTATGCTTCTTTTGTATAAGCATACAGCAAATCCAAAGTTTTGTCCTCTCTGGTGGTTCAGGTGACATATTGGGCAGTTCATCCATTTTATTCGCCAGTCACCGTACGTTCCCCATGATGATGATGGCTTCTATCCTTTTTTTGCTATAAGCCCCCACTGTTTTACTTCCTCTCTCTTCCCCTTTTTATGTCCTGCACCCTCGGTGTGTTTTCCTCTGGATCTCAGCCGGTATGTCCGTAGTTCTCATTGACAGTCCCGTAGAGCACATTGCAATCAGCTGATCCCTGGAGTAAACGCAGCGCCCGGCGTGCAGTTGTTGCGCTGCGGTCCCCTCTCGCAACGAAAGCAGGAGTTCCACAGCAAAAAATAACAAAAAAACTCTCTCCAACAGCATGTTTTGGAGAGGGAAACAACTTAAACACAATGTTCCAAGAAAAAGCAACTAAAGAAAGTAATAGAAATAACATAAAAGTTAAAAGTATAAAGCCTGAAAAGCAACTGCTAATGGCTGCACGCGTGCGCAC
>JAFBJS010018388.1:0-13092 GCA_016785265.1 Paraplagusia blochii | reverse complement strand
TACTGTACATATATATATAAAAAATATATATGTATATAAAACAAACCCAAATGTATATGTGTATTTATATTGATATATATATATATATATATATATATATATTTATATGCATATGCACATGTACTGTTTTATTTTGGATATTATATTTGTTTTAATATTTTATACATATATTTTCTCACCTAGTAGAAGGTTTTCTCACTAAAGAAGATTATACATATATTTATATATATATACATACATATTATATATATACAGTATATACAGTATGTGTGTGTGTTGACATATATGTGTGTGGACATATATATATTTATATGTATATTTGTATATATTTAGGCCTATATGTAATATTTACAGTACATATATACAAATTCACATACATTTGTCTTGTCTTGTGACATTTCAAATTGCTTTTTATTTTCACACAGAATGAATGAGAAGTCAATTTGCAATTTGCATTCATGGTTTACACTTGGGCCTGAACACGACACGATGAGCAGTGAAGTGAACCGTTCGTGCATCCAGAGGAACTGCACTTCCAGTTGTTGACTGGAGCCAGCGTTGAGTCAAAGTAACGTAATGACATTGTTCATATTGTTTGCTGAATTTTCTCCTCCAATGTCCACGATGAGCCGCGTGTTGTTACTGCCAATTATGTGAAATAATGAAATTCAATCTGGCATGAAGTCATTACAGCAGGAGTGTCAGTGTAATGAGATCTGCCACTGAATTATTATTAATCATGGCGGATAATGAATATCACACCTTCTTCCCTGACTCTCCCTTGAACCCCTGTGCTGCAGCCTGGGGCAGAGGCTCTCGGTATCAGACCCAGACCCACACTCACCTCACTGTCGTCCCTCCAGGAGTGCTCCCTCTGAAACTTCTCTGCTTCACTGGCCAGTCTCTGTGAATGGAAATGGACAAACATGGTTGGTTAGTGTTTACTTTCTAAGTGAAGAAAGATAGACTAAGGTGACTGCTATCTACGTAGCTGCACAACTGCATTGATCTTTGGTATCTGATCTAACTAAGGAGCTTGTACTTGTTTAGGTTTTATTGGGCTACATACACCTGTGGTTGTTGTTTATATCTGCACAACAGTCTTCCTCTCACAGATAATACAAATTCTAAATCCAAAAGTGAATATTTTCTCTAAATTCCCACATAATGTATGTTTTGGTATGTTTTCAAAATCTAAAATAACTCATGGCAGATAAATACCCGTTAATAAAAGTAAAGTTTCTTATGTTCTGAAATATTGTCCTACCGATATAATCTTCCTACCCAGATTAACTGTGCATGGACACAACAAGTACACCAAGCCTAGATCTTTCTCCAAATTCATTTGTCCATCTTCTTCTGCTTGTTCGCTGCCAGGTTGCAGGGGCAGCTGGCACGACCCAAATCACATTGCACCCTATAGTGACCCTTCCTGTGGGTGGTGTCCCCACAAGAATTTATCTGGGTCAGGACAGTGATTTCCAAGCAAAACAACAATAATCTTGTAATAAGTCTAATAAGACAGAAACCCATGCTAAACATGCATGAGGGACAAGAGGATGAAATCAAAGATACAAAACAACAAGAACAACTTGATCATTTTCTATGTTGTTTTACTTCTGTATCCGGCCCAAAAAAAGAATTATCATGAAATAATATTTATAATGACCATATATTAGATCCATATCAGGTCCTGTGTTACACTGGCTGTAAGATGAGCTCCTGCTTTGATTGACAGTTTTGATGTTTGTGGGCAAAGGACATCAATCCCACCTGAACATCTGAGGCTGAGAGAATCCCTCACAGGTTACTGTCAGTGCAGGAGAAGAACACCTAAATTGTCTCGCTGGATCAGCATCTGTGTCACAGTGTGGCGCTCTAATTAGACACACACTCCTTTTCCATCTTCTGTCAGATCTGGTCCCGATGACTTCAGAGGGTTAATGGGATTATAATGAGCTCCAGCTTTAATCTGAACCTGGTCCAGAAAATGCTCTCTACTATTAATTTCCCATGGGGAATATCAAATTTCAAACCCAGTTCTTCCAGTGAAAAGTGAACCACAAAGAGAAATAAGACTTATTGGAGGAAAGAATTAGATAAGGTTTATGATACAAACAACGGAAAGTATTGAATGTCACGAAACAAAGCTGAACAAAATCAAATTATCAGCCGTGTTTGAGTGAAAACCAGACACAACAGTTCGACATAATACAGTATATATATATGATCCCTTCATTTCACAAGGTGTTAATAAAGCTCTGCCTGTTAGTCCTTCCATCCATCTACAGTATATATCTATCCATCAGTCTCAGACCTGGGAAAACTGTGGCTTAAGGGCCAAATGTGGCCCATTAGGTATTATTCCGGCCAGTCAGACCTGTACAAAATTATCTATCTATCTATCTATCTATCTGTCCATGTTATCTAGCTACGTATCTAGCTATCCATCCATCCTTCCATCCACCCACTCATACATCCATCCGTCCGTCCATCCATACATCCATCCAGCCACCCATCCATTCATCCCTCATATTTCAGAAACAAACATCATTCTTGTATATAACTAAAATGTCATTTGAATGTTCCTGAAATTTTTTTTTTTTTTTTTTTCAAAAAAGCTGAAGAACAAAATAAAATACCCTTGTACAAGAATACAAACATTTCTGCAGCAGTGAAGCCGATTGTTGGCGAGAAACCCTTTCCAACATCATAATCAATTGGCTCTGAGGCAACATTTTAATAATGGACTCCCCCCTCCTGCAGATCTGGCTCCCAATCACTCATTTTGCCTGCGGAGCACTCTTCTGCCTCTGCCATTCATTATAGGACAAGAATGTATTAGAGAATGCAGAAGCGCTTGGTTCTTCTGCTTAAAACAACATGGGTCTCTTTGGGGAGAGAATCTGCAGCAGTGGTTAGGTCTTCCAGAAGCTACTGCCTTGACTGTGTCCACTAAAATATATGGACCACTTAAGGAAAAACCTGTAGGGCTTCAAGTGAAATTGTTTTTTCTCTACGTCACTGCTAAACAACTGTGGTCTTGTTAAATCTTTCTCTTTTTTATGAATACAAACAAATATGCAAGACGATAACAGATTTATTGTAGCCTTCAGAAGCTGGTAGCCACCAAGCCACGTAATGAGACCTAATGGGAAGATTCCATCAGTTCCCAGTCAGATCATTACTGCTGCTGTGAAATATTGGGGCGTACGTGTTGCAATCAATCACAATAAACCATCCATGTGATGGCTTGGTTAAAAAAATCCATCACTGTGAATTTACTCCGAAAGCATCTCTACAAACATCAAGGTTGAAGCATTGTTGTTCCAACAGACGCAGCTTGAACAGAATTGTATTTTATCTTTATTTTTATTATATGTTATAATTCACAGATGATGTTCATTATTGCTAAAATATTGTGAAGCTACTTTGAAGATAATCATTTAAATGTAGTTTAGAAACACTGTGTTCAATATGATGTTGGTTAAAGGTGTTTTGTCTTAAAATAGAAAAACAATAAAAATAATTATAATAACAAAATGAATGGATTAGTTTTAGCAGGGATCAAAAACTTGGGGCGGGGCATTTGTGGTCCATTGAATCATGTTTTTTGGCCCTCACCTTGATACATTATTTTATTTTTTCATATTTTGTTGATTGTATTGTATAATGACAACGGATGCAGCTCAACTTATTTGAGTTTTAAAGATCCCTGCTGTAAGACATCTTCCTTTAGTGCACATGTGTCAAAGTTAAGGCACCAGGACCAAATGTGGTCCACCAAGTCATGTTGTATGGCCAATGAAATGCAGTAGATTTTTGTAACATGATAGAGTATATTTTCTATAGTACACAAAAATGAACAATATTTGGAAGGTAAATAAGAAATAATGAATTGAAACCTGAATATGTTTCAATATTGAATATGTTACTGACTGTTACATCTTTACCACCTTCCATTTACAACTGGCCTTTAAAAGAAAAGAGTTTTGCTGATGTGGCCCCCAATGAACACGAGATTGACCCCCTGGTTTAGTGAATATATTGTTGACGATTAGTAGAATCTGTAGGATTAATTGCAAGTGTCTAAAGGTAACGAAAAGTAGCTTGTTTAGAATAATTCTCCTTCAAGGTTTCCACACTTTTATACTGGAGACCAGTGGTTCTCAAAAGTGGGTCGCCGAATAACATTAGTACCGTATTTTCACGACTCTAAGGCGCACATAAAAGTCTATAAAAATGTGTGCTGTTGTTGTTGGAAGTGACCATGAGAACGTTAAAGGGTGAAGTGTGGGAGTTGTTTTGCTCTCGCTCATTTTTTAACACGATGCACCTTATGGTCGTGAAAATACGTATGTCAAACTGTTTTTTTTTTAGAAAATTGATTTGTTTGGTTTAAATTCTATCAGAGTGGATCGCGACTTAATGACCACAGGAAAATGTGGGTCGAATAGTGAGACCGGATGAGAACCACTGGTTTAGACAATTCACAGGAGATACAGCTGAAATGCCCTAAGCTAGCCAACTAAGCTAAGTGTGGCTAGATGTTAGATAAAGTATAGCTTTGAATTAGCCACAATACACCTATTAATTACCTAAATATAACTGAAACAAAGACCACAGGCTAACATTGGCATAAAAAAAACGAACATATCTACATCATAACAACAATTAGCCACCAAGGAATTACCGCACAGTGAGAGCATCTGATCCTAAACAAGTCATAACTGTGCTGCACAAATAAATATATTCAATATGGAAACAATCTGCGGATGTGGCATCAATACTGTAAAGATTTACTGTAGTATAGAGTCCTATACTATACATTTTTCTGTAGAAAAAAAAAAGGTCTGTCGAACAAAAATAATTCATATGTGCTGTAAATAATCAGAATAAATAAGTAAAGCAGCCAAAAATGAAATGGACTTGCTAATGAGCTGGCAGGAATTATTCTGATGTCAGCAGACTGGTCCAGAATGAATAATGAGAGCACGTCTCTGAGCTGCTGCTAATGAGGAGCAGCTATTCCTGGACTGAGACTAAACTTCCCTAAATATACTGTAAATAAACAGGAGTACTGTAGGTACAGGTCTCCTGTGTTGTTAAATTCAGTTGTCAGTTTTTATTCTTTTTTTTTTTTAACCACACAAGGAACGGTGACGTAATGCAATGTGTCCCACTTCTTTCCCTTGGTCTCAAAATGATGTCATTGTTGTAGCTTAGCCATTAGGCAATAAACAAAATTATTTTTTCCTTTTTTTTTGACAGGAGACAAAGCTGCAGCCCATGGAAACAGTGCGCCAAACAGAGTTACTAGATAAGAAGATGATGTTGATTCTTTAGTTTTATCAATGTATTCATTCATTTTATCTTTGAAATTTAGATTCTATTCATATTTTATTAATAATACAAACTTATAGATAAATAAATATAAACCATCAGGGTTATTGTCTCAAATTCAATGTTTACACAAAACTTAAGTTTCTTTTCATATAATAATAAGAATTTTTAGCTTCAACTGTATGTTTTTTGTAACTGTATGTTGTATTTAAATGTTTTATAAAATGTGCTATAATAAAGCACATACAGCTGGAATACTACAAATCCTACAGGTATATGAGGGCTTTGTACTGGTGGCCAACACTACTGCATGTTTGATATGATCCCACAAGAAAATATAATTACACTGGGGTTAGGGCCCGACGGGCCTAAGTATTATATACTACAAATAGTGATGAAAAATATATTTGGCAACATAGAGAAGGTTTCAGATTAAAAAAAAAAACACACACATACACACATATCTGTCTCTTATACACATCTTGAGAAGTACACAGCGTGTTCTGCTAGATGCTGTTTTTTTTTCTGAAATAAAATCTATACTACAAATAGTGATGAAAAATATATTTGGCAACATAGAGAAGGTTTTAGATTAAAAAAAAACACACACACACATACATACATACATATATATATATGCAGATATATATATATATATACACATTTATATACATATACATATGTATAGATATTATCTATATATACATATATGGATATATATGTATGTATATATGTATATATGTGTGTGTGTGTGTGTGTGTGTGTTTGTGTACATATTATTATTATGAGTGATGAAATAAAGAAATGTAAGCAACTACACATGTTGAATGATCCTAGCGATGGAGCTACCAGGTACGAGGAGATTGATGGATGCAGTGAGGGAGGACATGGAGGTACTTGGAGGTAGTTGCAAATAATATGCATTATATTCTTCACCAAGCCAAAAAAGTGTGGACATCCTGCTGTAGCATTGTTTCCCAAGGTCTGGGGCATGGCCCTCAGATTGGTCAAGAAATTTTATTTTGGGGTAGTTTTGTATCATGTTTCCTTGAAGTCCATTTCTGCGGGTTAAAATACTGTTCTTCATTGTTTAAAGCTTGAGTAATACTAATTGTTCTGACATCATTCAGTCCACAATAAATAGACGTCTTTAATGTTTGGTAATGGTCATGGATTTAGGAATAATATCTATTGACTTGAGTCGAGCAGGTTCCTGACTTTTATACATGATTCTCAAGAGAAACAGTTTGATACAGTGAAAGGTCTTCTTTAATAAACATGAGGTCACCATCAAAGTCCTGTCCTCCAGCCTGGAGTCACAAATAAACAAACACAGAGATTAACTGAGCAAATGGACCCTCTGCCTCTGTCCTCCATCATATATATTCCTGGCATCAGTGTTAAAGTATCCAGTCCTGCCAGTGCAGATCACACACACACACACACACACACAGACAGTCCAACACACACCTGCCACATTACTGATGTGTGGAAAGGCTCAGGAGAGCAGAGGAAACATGAGCATCTGCTGTTGTGACTGGCAGCACTTTAGTCAGATCTCTCCTCCTCAGCCTGTGGGGAGCCAGGAGGAGGAGGATGGAGGAGGACAGAGGAGGGCGAAGGAGGACAGAGGTGGAGAGGGATGGCAACAGCGAGGCCAGCCTACAGCGGAACGCCCAAGTTGACAGGTTAACCCCGGTCCTTTAGACAGGAAACGGCCGTAACTGATATAAAAGTGTGCAGGAAGTGATTTGTTAGAGCGACTGGCAGTAAGACAGTAAGTGTTTTGCCATCCACTGTGGCTGAGGCTGTTTTGACAGCTCATCTCTCCTGAAGGAAAGCCTTTCAGCCGATTGCACTGTCTGCCTGCCAGCTGGCTGCAGGTGGGGCCAATTACAGCTGTGCAGCAAGCAACTGAAGGCACGCACTGATTTGACTGAGGAGAGTCTCTTTATTAACTGGGCTTCTGGCTCCATAGACCTTTCTTAAATGAAGATAAGACTCACTCGGCCTGACCGGGCTTTCATTAGCTCAAGATTTCCAAATCTTTTTTAAGGGTGACCAAACTCAATAACGGAAAATTCTCTAAAACCTCCCTCTGTAGCACACATAAAACCTCTATCAGGTTTCATTCAAAAGAATCGCCTTCCAACCTCTGCATTTATTACGTACTATCTTATGGGAGACCAGACAACCACTCCTCAAATGCATGGCCCAGCACAGGAGGACGACCACATCAGGACAGGACTCAGCAGTTTATCTCCATCTCAATTTCAAGGACTCAGATGTGCATATTTTGGACAAGGAAGACAGATGGTTTGAGAGAAGAGTAAAGGAAGACATTTATGCGCGTCTGGAACAACCAACCTTGAATAGAGGGGAGGTCTGCGTCATCAACTGTCTGCTACAGACCATTCTGCCTTGAGATCCCACCCTAGGAAGTTTAACTGCTCATCAACACCAGAGCAGTCTTCTCTAGACGGGTGAGACAACGACTCCCATTCACATCTGGTCATGTGACAAGAAAACTGCTCATTAACATCAGGAGCAGTTTCTGTCTCAAAGGTGAGGAGACCAAAACAACTCTTCACACCTTTGTGAAGTTTCTCAGTGTAGGAAAGAAATGTCTTTCAACTCCAAGAAGAAGTCCAGCTGATGACAACTAAACCCTTTTTGGATAATATCTTATGTTTATCTATCTGGTGGCCTAGTGGTTAAGGAAATGGACTGGGGTCCAGAGGGTTCCATGTTTGAATCCACCAACTGCTGATTATGACAGAGGTCCACTGAGCATGGCACTGTCCCCACTCACAGCTGCCCACTGTTCACTTTGGTGATGGGTTAAATACAAGGGACAAATTTAGTTGTGTGCAGTGGAGTGAATCGCAATGTCACAATGACAAGGAGTTTGCTTTATTTCCCTTCCGGCTAAATATATTTTAGTAATAAATCAAAATATAATTCATGGGATTTATCAATATTCCTAGAGTGGCTTTACATTCTGTTTGGAGTGTTTACACCATCCAACAGAATTATAGTAGAGCAAGAGGGTTTTTTTCTGCTGTTTAAAAAGTAAATCTAGGTCAAACAGAGCGGCAGGACAGCTGCTGGGGGGAATTAGTACAGAAAATGCCAAATGTGCAAAAATATTAAATAGCTACAGTAGTAACACTGCTTACTCAGTTATACTAAATGGTGTAGCCTGATAATTTGTTATCACACACTTACTGTCCTTCATTTATAGATCATTTTTATCAATATTTGGCTAGTCTTTTAAATTTAGCTTTTTGTTTAGATTCTAATTGGAAGTTTTGCACTGACTGTGGAATATATTTATACTTTTAGTAACATAATCATGGTTTACATGTACAGCAGGTAAACTGTCGGTAATAAAAATAGGCCTAGACCGCCTGGGGCAAATCCTTTGGTAATCTAATTCTTTGTCTGGATAGATGGACAAACAGATAGACAGGCAGGTAGGCAGACAGACAAAAAATTTCCCCCTGCTTCTGAGATGTGGACTCACCAATGTGTGCAGACCCATAACAGTACCAACAATCAGCTCTGCTAACAGATAAGTAAATAACCTGCTAATAATATTTGACTTGTGACGCAGGTTAGTTTATGCAGTTAATAAGGCAATGTTAAGATAAACCCAATGATTCCTGAGTCTGAAATGCATTGTGGGATTTCTGCAGCAACAACATCCAAAAATATTACGTACAATGATATTGCATATTGGACTGAAAGTGTGCATGAGGGGAAAGTGCTTTCATATCATTCCACAACTTAATAAAAGAGAATGAGTGAGAAGCATAATGAGGGAGAGAAAGTGTGTTTTGTGTGTGTGTGTGTGTGTGTGTGTGTGTGTGTCTGCACTGTGTGATCAGGGCTTTAACAGCAGCGTCTAATGACTCACAGCATGTCATGCAGTGTCGGTTTAATAACGCACTTGCAGACACAGGAGATTGCCAACTCCTCTGTAATTACGCACCACTACACCAGGCGAACGGCAAAAAGAGCTCTGTTCAAACTGCCGTGCGCTCCGGCTCCCCTCTTTTTGAGACAATTTAATGAAAATGAGAGCGAGTGAAGAGGCAGTTTGGGTAATAAATGGACTGAGCTTCAGAGGTTGGTGGCAAAGAGACTGAATGTTTTTTTTAAGGTTAGAATCGATAGAAGAGAAGAAGAAAAAAAAAACGGGAACAATTGCTCCTGGACAATGACCTGGTTCTCAGTACTAACAAGGCAGAGGAGACAGGAGGACAATGTCAGTCTATTGATCAATAGAGGAGTGGGACCTCGGCGTTGATGTCCTCTGAGACCTGACATTTAAACAAGATGTTGGTGCAGAAGAGCACCAGCCTTATTCTCCCCGTCCTGCAGACACTCTGAAAATGCTGGCTTCTTCCTGTATAAACAGGTTTACCAACTTCTACCCGTGCATTGTCAGGTGTCTGCTACAACTAAACGCAGAGGAAAGCAAAGATCTGCAGCCGATCTAGAGTAGACAGAGAAATGTCACAATTGGTCCTTGAATTGAACACAAAGCAGACATACGGAACGTCCATGGGAACTAAGTTAAATGACATAGTGACTACAACGAAAATGCAGGAAATACAGGAATATAATGACAATACAAACTAAGATTATCAGGCTGGATCACAAGCCTGAGTGGACCACATCTAGCTCCTGGGGCTTAAATTACTGATGGCTGATCTAGACTGTAGAGAAGATCTTCAGTGACCTTCTCATATCCTTCGATTAAATCAGGCCTGGCCAAAAAGCAGGGCTAATAGGATCAGATCTGGCAGCCTTTACCCTGCAGCGACCCACACGTTGGGTCACAAGGACAAGGAAAGAAGATAGAAGAAAATGGCCTCTACCACAAGGATGAAAAAGGTTCAGTCAAAGCCTGTCAACTACACACTTTAGCCCTCCTTATTGGTCTTCCACTTTTAATCGTTATAAAAAGAAGAGGAAAAAAATAGCAGACGGATGACAAAGAGAAAAGTAGTTGAAGAAAAAGAAGTAGTAGCACGAGAAAAAAATAAGTAGAAGTAATGTAGTTTCTGGACAATATGTTGGTCAAGGGTGTGTTTCGATGGAAGACATTCTGGGAATCACGTGTGACAACATTTTCTGTTTGACCCGGCAACAAACATGTCAAAATACAATGTGGTCGTTCCATGATCAATTTTTCTTTGTTCCAACCAGTTCATAAACATCAATTTTGTGGTGGAACCCAAAATAGAAACATTAAAATAGTG
This sequence comes from Paraplagusia blochii, assembly GCA_016785265.1. Classification (NCBI taxonomy): domain Eukaryota; kingdom Metazoa; phylum Chordata; class Actinopteri; order Pleuronectiformes; family Cynoglossidae; genus Paraplagusia; species Paraplagusia blochii. The sequence goes on along the minus strand of JAFBJS010018388.1, from coordinate 2,479 downwards.
TTTTCTTCTGAAACTAACCACTTGGCAGAAAATAAAAAGAAGAGAAAAAATAGCAGATGGATACAAAAGAGAAACGTAGTAAGATAAAAAGAAGTAGTATCACAAGAAAAAAAATTGTTGTAGTAGAAGGTAGTGAATGAAGTAGGAGTAATGTAGTTTCTGGACTATATGTTGCTCAAGGGTATAAGTAGCACCAGCAACTTGGAGTGCCATCTAGTGACTGTGGGAATGCAAATAAAGAACATGTACATTCTCAGAAGTAAATTAAGTAACAGATATCAGTACCAAAGTCTAGAGCGCCATCTAGTAGCTGTCAGTGGGAAGATAACTACTTAAATGAAAAAGTTAAAAGTAGTGACAGTGGTTGCCTCGTGGTTAAGGAAGCAGATTTGGGTCTGAAAGGCTTCAGGTTCAAATCCACCCACTGCCAGGTTGCCACTGAGGTGCTCTGAGCACAGCAACATCTAGACCCCCCATCCACCCATTAACAAATAAATGAAAGTTCAAGAGTAAGTTTGCATGTGAGGGTAAGTCAAAATATGCCACATAAAGGATTGTGAAAAGAATTGCGCATTTTAGTCCAAAAAACTTTCTATATGAGTTTGATTTCCAGAAAAACAACATGCTTAGCAATGATAATACACCTGGTCTGCAAAATGCATAAAAAAGTAAATTAAAAGTGCAAATAGTAGTAGTATTACCAGTACTACTGGTAAACTGTGGCTACGTACAACAGTCATTAAGGATCAGTATCTGTCAGTAAAGTATTGGTGCAGAGACAGAGTAGATGATCACTTTGGGATGGAGGGATGGAAAAATCTGGTTAGGATGCCCATGTTGCCTAGTGACCAGGGTGTCATGGTTACACGCAGCATCCTCTACGGCCAAAAACTATGTGAAGGAAACACGAGGACCAGAAGACATTTTTTCATCCTTGACACAAACAAGCGTCTCTCCACCAGTGCCAACAGCCCACTCAGAAACCTGATAATTGCATTTCCTGTCGATGAAGAGTTTCACGCTGGGAGACACAAGAGGCCAAGTCTGGGAAACAACTGTTGTTTTGTTTGTTGATGTTGTTTTTTTTTCTCCAAAATGATGATCAGTGACGGAGGCTGATGATGGAGGAGCCAAAATACTACCACAGGCTTGGAGCTGAATTGGCTCTCAGTAATAAATAACCCCCAGCTGCTCTTCACAGCACAGTTCAATCAGAAAATGGCCAGAGTACAGTAATGATTTCATTAAACCGAGAGAGATCTGAACCAGTATTTTGACGGAATATCATCATGTGACAAACTTTTACTTCCTGGATGTCATAGACACAACACGCTTTAATAGAATTAATATATAATCCATACATTTATGGACCACGCCTTTCAATGTAAACAAAGCCAGTGACTAAATAAATATCAGAACTTTTTTCATTGAAGGTGTTTATTGCACGTACATCGAGTGCTTCAGATGTGCGAAAACAACAATATCTGAACAATACATTGACTTTCTATGTACGTATGTGTGTGTGGTGGGTCTATAGTCTATAGTCCTGGCCTCAAGACCTCTTCTTCTTCCTCTCCTCTCAACTTGTCCCTTTTTCAGGGGTTGCCACAGCGAGTCAACAATTTCAATTTCCCCCTGTCCTCTGTATCCTCAACTCTGACTCTAACTACCTCTATGTCCTCCCTCATTGTATCCATCAATCTCCTCTTTGTCTCCTACCTGGTAGCTCCATCTCTAGGATCATTCTTCTACCAATGTATCCACTGTCCCTCCTCTGAACATGTCCAAACCATCTCAATCTGTCTTCTCTAGCTTTTTCTTTTTCAAACCTTCCTGTCTGTGTTGTCCCTCTTATCACTTCATTCCTGATCCTGTCCATCCTTGTCTCTCCTAAAGAGAATCTCAGCGTCTTTAAATCCTCCACCTCCAGCTCTGTCTCCTGTCTTTTACCTATTCCTAGTGTCTCTAATCCATCCATCATGGCTGGTCTCACAACTGTCCTGTAAACCTTTCCCTTCACCTTAGCTGACTCTCTTCTATCACAGATCACTCCTGACTTCTCCAGTTGTCCTCAAGTTTGATAATTCTACTCTGTAAGACACTTTGGATGAAAGTATCTATTAAATACATATGGAGAGATGAATTGGAGAGTGGATGGATGGATGGACAACTCTGGCAAAAAACTGACAGCTGAACAAGACAACATCAACCTGGGGTAAAAACCAACATCTGGCCTTTGTAGAAGTTGGAGAAGTCAGGGGTCAATCATTATTTTTTCTTCTTTATCAATGGACCATATAAGGAGCAGACTGGTGTAAGTTAAGGAAAATGTTTCATATGTTGTGAAACAGTATTCTGTGATTTTTAACAAACTACTAGAAGTCAAACCAAGAGAAGAGTTTTTATTCATTTAGAGAAAAATATTTTTTTTTACATAATTCTGTATTGAACTGGTGACAAGATGCTGAACCACAGCTCA
>JAFBJS010018358.1:0-41182 GCA_016785265.1 Paraplagusia blochii | reverse complement strand
TTTCTCTTGAATAATCCTTGTGACTTTGGTCACTCTGCTCCACTTTACTGTTCAGAAGGATTGTCTGTGACGTCAGTGGAGCTGACTGCTGCAATGTTCTTCTCCTCAGAGAAGGAAACAACCTGTCCTGCTCCTGAAGTGGCCAACTCTGTCATGATTGGCAGAGAACCTACTCCGTACCTGGTTGGACACCAGATGACCTTCACCTGCAGACCAGGTTTCCACCTGAATGGGTCTGGAAAAATCACATGTGGGTCACAAGGACAGTGGAAGCCTGATCTTCCACAGTGTGTTTTCCTACAAACCACGACCCCTCGGCCCTCTGATGTAGAAGGTATATTTTTACATTTTCTTGTGCTGTTATTATTTGGAAATATCTGGTTTAACAATAATGACCAACTGTTGTTACCAGTCCCTCCAGCAGGGGGCTGTTACAGACCAGACCCGGTCGGAAACTCCAACGCTGAGCTTTTGGAAAAGTACATGATGAAGAAGACCTTTTCATCTGGGGACCAGGTCCAGTACATGTGTAATGTTGGATATGCTCCAACAGGGGGCAGCAGATACCGCACCTGTAGGAATGGAAAGTGGACAAAACTGGTCATGAAATGTCAACGTAAGTTATTAAACCATTTCTACAATAACAACAGTGTAGATCTGTGGTAGAGTCACATGGACGGTGCATGTCATCCATTTGTTTTCCAGGGAAGATGTGTGGTACAGCAGGAGAGATCCTGGACGGAGAGTTCTCCTACACTGGGGTGGAGTTTGGAGACACGGCCACAGCTGTCTGTAATAAAGGGTACAAGAGAAATAACTGAAAATAAGTTCATCTTTTTGTCAAGGAGGAATTGGTGGCAATTTTCCTTCTGTTTCCTTTTTTAGTTTCATTCTTGTGGGACCGAAAGTGAGGAACTGTCTGAGTAACGGCTGGGACGGACGTGTTCCAGTTTGTGAGGGTAAAATCAAAAATGGAAAAAAATAAAAAGTTATTTTCTCTGCACAATGTCGTTGCCATTTTAAGATGTTTTTTTTCCCCTTTCAGCTGTGGTTTGTGACGAACCTGCGACAAACGCAGAGAGGAGAGACTTCCAGGAGCCTCCTCACACCTACAGGAGCGTGATCCAGTTCAAGTGTCAGAGAGGAACACTGGTGGGAGAAAAGGAGATGTGGTGCACCGAGGATGGGACCTGGAGCGCCCCCCCACCACAGTGCAAATGTGAGTAAAAAAACAGGTCCATGCATCGTCACTGTATAAATATATATAAAATTGTAAAATGTAAATCTTCTTTTTTCTCTCAGAATCACTTATGCTGCTGACGCCATCTGGTGGGAAATATGGATAACAATGAAGTAGCCAGTCACAAAGCTGTATTCCACTGTTAGCTCCACAAACAGACCAGACAATAAAAGTATTTGGACGTGAAGCTGAAGTACAGTATGTTTATTTCCTTAAGCGTTTTGGCCAGTAACAGGTACAAACGTTGTTTCTTTCACCTCTGTACATTTTTTACACTTTGTTACCGTCTGTGTTTCATCTCTACTACGGACTAAACTGTGAGTGAACATTTCATGAACAACAAGCTACGAGAACATAAGACACCAATTCCATTCATTTCTGTTTAAAAAGACATTACAAAATCCAGACATTTCTTTACATGAGCAATAACAATTCAAGTGCAAATATCATTATCAACTCTATGATACATCATAGCAAACTCTTGTTAAAAGGCAACAATTAAAAAAACTACAGGTCGCAGGAAGGAAGGAAAGAAGGAAGGAAGGAAGGAAGGTTGATGATTGCGGTCAAAATAGGAAGAGTGGGGTTGGAGTGAAGATATTGGACATGAACTTTTCTTTTTTTTTAATGGCACTGACACCATCTTTTTCTAGAGAATTAGCGGTGAACGGTTCTAGGGATGACAATAAACAGACGGTTCTGTAATTTCAGACAATTTTACAAAGTTAAGTTTAATAAAACCATTAACCAAACCTTTGGTTAATGGTTGTATTTCGGGCATAAAACTCTCTCTCTCTGTGCACAAAGTACATTTCTTACCCAGACGTGACGCGACCAATTAAACCATCGCAAAGGAATAAGAACAGAAGTGTTTTCCAAAATGACAAGACTCTACTCTACTCTAGGGAACTGCCTTTTCATCACACAGCGCTGGGGTTTGAAGACAGTAAATAAGTACAAGAAAACACAAACATTTGGTCCAATTGCTTCAAATACTAGTCCTAACTACTGGATACTAGATGCAGCCCAGCTGGTACACACAGCCCTTGTAGGCTTTTTTTCAATGCTATTTTACTGCTCAAAATAACATTACAAGTACAATGCAACATGAACAGGAGACTTTGAATGAACTGGATACTGAGCATATCTGTATGTATATACATATACATACAGATATGTATACATTTACATATGTATAGTAGTAAGTATAAGCATTTATGTTGTTGTTGACCCAATCAGGACGACAGGGCGTTCCCAGAACCAAATGTTGGTGTTTATTTCGTACCAAGAAAAATACTGCGACTTGAACTCAAGTGCTCTGTGTTGAAAACAGACAGATTTCTCCTTTAACTACTTCACCAGTTACAACATGAAGCAGTGCTGGGATTCACTAAACATAAATATTTCACCCTGTTTTGGTCATTGTTACAAAATCACAACATACAAATATTTTTTTTCTTCTTAAAAAAAAAAAAAAAAAAAAGAAAAATCACCAAATATATTTAAAATCACATTTTCAAAGTCGTTTTTTCTTTCCTCTGTTTGCCGATTAAAAATCCTGGGAATCCTAAACACATTCTGCCCATAGTGACACATATTAAATATGAGTCTCAACTAGACTGCAGCCCACGTCAAACACATGTCACATCCTGTGGGTCGCAACCTGTGGGTCGCAACCTGTGGCTGGCTCACAACAGAAACCACTGTGTCATCTTCATTCATTGCACTTTGTACCTAAAAGTAAGATGACGGGCTCTAGTTCTAGTGCACACAACGACTTGACCCGCCCTCTAGGGGGCAGTCTTTGGAAGAGCTGTTTCTCTTTTTTTTGGGACGCGATATAATGTGAATGGGACGTTTTCAGGCGGCGCTGGGCGTCTTTGGGTTGGAGACGGCAGAGCATTTAGGGTGAGAGAAAAAAATAATATACTTTTTTAATTGGGGCTGAGGTGGGCGGGGCATCCTGCGTAAAAAAAATAGGATTAAAAGAATTCAACCCTCGTCATTTCATTATTTACAAGATTGAAATAAAACACAATCAGTTTTGAAGTCCACTGACCGCCTAATGTGAGACTGTTGATTTACTGTGTGAAGGAAATATTTCTGTATCTGTTATGTTTGTGATTTCTGGATTCAAACTACAGACTATTAGTGTGTAAAACACGACAGAAAGACAAAATGAGATTGAAATATTAAAGTGACCTTTCAAAAGAAGCAGCAAACGTAATGTCCCTCTAAGACATTTCTCTCTGTCCCTCCCTCTTCCTCTCTCTCTCTCTCATTGAGACGTGTTCAACTATACATCACATTATTTCATTTTTGTGGCTCTTAAAATGATTAGTTTTGTTATCATGTCCCAAACGTTCACGTTTTTTTTTCTTTCCATATTTAAGTTTGTGTAAAGAGGACCAACAGACATTCTTAAACTAAGGCTGTAAAACAAACCAACAAACAAACAAACAAACAAACAAAAAAAAACACAAATGAACTGTTTTAACAGTAAAAACTCTTGGAAATGGCTCTAAGAGCTCAGATAAAAGTAAGGCTTTAAATGACCGGGAATGCAGTTGCGACATAACTGAGCTGAACAACTGCTCCCCCTGCAGGACAGCACGCAGACGTGGATCAGGGTTACACAACATTTACACAACACTTAACAGACACACTTGAAGGTTGGAACTCAGGCCACTCACTGAAGTAAATACAAGAACAAGTTCTATCAAGCTCAGACTGCACACACACACACTCACCCCACGGTGGGAGACGCTTCTATTGTTGCCCTCCCCCCGAGTCCACTCATAGTCTACACCCCCTCCCCCCACTGAAGGTTTGAGCTCGGCACCGCAGACCTGCGCTGGAAATGATTAAAACAACAAACTAAAACTAAAACCTTATTAATGTGCAGTATTTTCAGGTCTGCATAGTGTTTATTATGGAAGCCAATGTAAATGAGAGGGTAGATATGAAAGACGGATGAACGCTTCCTAAACCCTGTAGGAGCAGTGACGTGAGAGGGGAGGAGTCAGGAGTCAGGGGGGGAGATCAGGGTCAGGGGTCCGATGCCTCGGTGGCCGCGTGGCCTTTTTAGTTGTATGGTCGCAGGAAGGCGTAGACTTTGCTGCTTATGAGGCGAATGAAGGAGCGCGGCAGCATCTCGTTGGACTCCCGAGTGGTGTACTTGAAGTAGTTGTTTGGATGAGCCAGGACATCGAACAGAGTCTTTATCAGTTTCTTATCCTGTTTGGAGAAAAAAACAAAGGTCAGGAAAGAACGAGTGAAGATTCTCTGAACTGCTGAACATTTGTTTTTAGCCGTTAGAAAACACAGACACTGCGTTTGTTTCCCAAGGTTTTTCTTCTTGGGACCAATTTATTAAAAGTCACAAACCTTCGCAGCTCATGTCAATAGACATTATTTCTAAGTCATTGATCAGGGATTTGAGTCGTAGACCTGGAGCCTGGACCTTCACTGAGACCAATGGTAACAAGTAACAATAAAAGAACTTAGAGTTCGTTACCAGACAGAACACTTTCAGAGGAGGAGACGTTTGAGTCTGCAGCACCAGTGGACATGTGTGGTAAAATACACAGTCTCCACCACTGCCACCCAAATAACGCTGCCCCATACTGTCACCTGGCAGCTGGTGGACTAGAACCTGAAGTCCTCTGGACCCAAGTCCACTTCCTCAGGTCACCACTGCTGCCAAGAAACAAATATTTTTGGAAGAAAAAGTAAAAGTCCAAACCTTGAGGATTTCTTGGTGATTCTCAGAAGCGTACAGTCGTCCATCTCGCACAATGTCCTCCACCAGCTGTTCGTAGTCCTCTGGATGGACAAGAACAACATGAAGCATGAAAGTGTGAAAACTGTTTTAAAGACTGGACCAGGTTTGTGGACAAACAAAGAAATGGCAGTGGTCCGTACCGTCGTAGGTGACGTAGGGGATCTGGAAGCCCCTGGCGCTGTTGGCCTCGTTGGACTTGAAGTTAATCCACAGACGTCTGGACCGAGCTGTGAAGGCGATCGGACGCTCGTACGTCTGACAGGTCTCGTAGGTAGTGATGGAGGTAGCTGACCCTTGCGGAGACACAGGGGGGACAACGGTGACTTAACGTGTTGTCAAAGCTGTTTCCTGTTTGGTGCAGGGAGGAGGATGAGGAGGAGACACTCACAGTTCTTCCTCATCACCAACACGTCTCCGCACTCGTCCTCAGACGGCAGGAAAATCTCCGGGACCACAATCAGGATCTTGCGTTTGCTGGGAGGGTTGATGTTCCAGACACACTCCACGTTAGCGGGGTAATTGCCGGGGTAGTTTGGTGACTCAATGTAGCCCATGAACTCGCCCATCTCGCCCCCACATTGCCTGTCTAGACGTGAGCACAAACAACACACTTGAGAATTCAGTCTGTTTACACAGAAAAACCCAAACAGTCAGTTCGTCCTCACTCTTGCACTGGGACACACTGGTGGCTCCGTCAAAGTCGGTGGTGGTGTTCCCGGGGCAGGAGATGCAGTAGTTCTGCCTGAACTCCGTCTGATAGGTTCCCACCGGGCAGCGGATGCAGCGGTGGACCGTGGTGTTGTAGTAGTGACCCGGAGAACACTGCACTGTAACCAAAGAGAGGCCACGTTGGGCTCGGGGTTCTGGAGGATTCTGTCTCTGACAGAGAAAAATATTACCTTTGACTTCACAGTCGTGGAAGGAGCTGGCCCCCTCCCGCTTGGTGCTCAGGCCCCCCCCGCAGGGGAAGCACAGGGTGCGGCCCAGATCGGGCTGGTAGGTTCCCTGGGGACAGGGCTGACAGGGTTTGAAACCGTCGCTGGAGAAGGATCCGGTTGGACACTGACCTGAAGGACAGAGGTTCTGACGCTCAAGGACAGACTCAACTTTCCACTTCCCTCCACCTTCACAATAACATACCTGCACAGGAGGAGATGTTTCTGGCCCCGATCGGGCCGTGACCATCGCTGCCAGGACAGAGATCGCAGGCCAGCTGCCCCTCCTTCTCCTGGAAGGTCCCCGGAGGACAGGGGACGCAGCGCTCCTGCTCTCCATGGTAGTAGGAGCCTGACGCACATCTGACTGAGGGAAACATTCACAGGTGAAGGGACTTTTTCACACAAACACACTTTTATTGTTTATTAGTACAAACCCAGAACAACACAAGGATCAGTGCTACCATTGGTCCACAGCCCTGATTTTGGACACACTTGTTCAGCAACATTTAACTGATAAAGAGCTCCAGGTCCACCCTCAGCTCTTACCACATCGACCTCCTTCCCTCTCCCAGCCTGGACCACAGTTCTCCTGGATGGACGCAGCCTGAGGAAGTTTCTGGGCCACTTCATATTCCAACCCGGCCACTCGGATCAGGAATCGCTCCTGGTTGATGGACTTCTTCAGTGCCTTGATGTACGTCTTCACCTGCTTCTCCATGCGCTGTCTGAGGCAGCTCAGATTACAACTGCCTGGTTTTTAGGTTGATCAATAAAAAAAAGAAAACAGAAATAAATCAATTAAATTTTAATTAAAAATGTAACAATCAATCAAACAAACACAGGAAACCGTGCAGTGAAGGTGAACATGAAGATCTGGACGTGTCCACTGACCTGTGGTGTCCCCAGGTTTGACCTGGGCCTCCAGCTCCAGTGTTATTCTCGTCACCTCTTTGTTGGAGGGGTTGCGAGCACGACGCCCTTTGGTCTTTTTGGAGGAGTCACATTTGAGGTTGACAAATGTTACCAGGCAGTTGCTGCAGGGCTGCCCTCCACCTGCACACACACACACACACACACACACACACACACACACACACATACACACACATACACACACACACAGTTAAATCAACACCAAAGACACGCGTTACAGAAAACTGCAGCCTGTAGAGGGCGGTGTTGCCTAACAAACGTTTTTAAAACAGTTATATTAACCTTCCTACTTATACAGACAAGACAAAAGGTCTGGTTTGATCAACGAAAACAAAAACATCAGCTCAAGTCTGCGCTGTGTCGAGAAATCAGTAAATGAAAGAACTTTCCGTTCCCCAACTTACCACTAGAGGGAGCTAAAGCATCACCAGGGTTTTTTATAGCTTAGTATCAGAAGCTGAATTGAATGTAAATAAACTACGTATCTGTTTTTGAATTTTTTGAAAGAGATTTTTTTATTGGTGACTGATAATTTCTACTATAAAATCAAGGAATATTGTTACGATTCTTTTTCCTCAAGTGATGAAAATCTACACAATGTCTGGGTTTTGTCAAATTTACTAGAATTGCAGATTCATCCTGACACGTTAACCTCAGATTTAGGAGTGTAAATGGACGGAGACTGACCTGGTCCTAGGGTCCGGCCCCGGTCCTCTGTCCTGCCTGTGACTTTAGGGTGGAGGTGACACTTGGCGTTTTTAATCTTAAAAGACGCTGTTTGTTTAACTGGAGGAGCCAAAGTCTCTACAAACAAACACAACAAGAGACATTTAGAACACAACGGAACAGGACGACAATGTCCATCTGTTGTTGGACAGTATTTTACAGTCATGTTCCAGCAAAGACCTGTCATGACTCATAGATTAGAGACACTAGGACAGATGACATGAGACAGAGGTGGAGGTGGAGGAGTTAAAGATGCTGCTGAGATTGTCTTTAGGAGAGACAAGGATGGACAGGATCAGGAATGAGGTGATTAGAGGGACAACACAGACAGGAAGACAAAGCTAGAGAAGACAGATTGAGATTTGGTTTGGACATGTCCAGGAGGGACAGTGGATACACGTTGGTAGAAGAATGATCCTAGAGATGGAGCTACCAGGTAGGAGACAAAGAGGAGATTGATGGATGCAGTGAGGGAGGACATGGAGGTAGTTGGAGTCAGAGTAGAAGATGGAGAGGACAGGGGGGAGAAGAAGACTTGCAGCAGACCTATGCAGCCCTGACTGCTGCTGGAGTTCAGCCTGACGGGAGACTTCCCTCGGAGGATAGGAACACCACAACTGACGGAGTAACTGTTGTCGGACTCTGCAACAAAACATCTCATCAGTCTCTGTGCTGCTCTGATCTTTGTAGAACTTCCAGGAACAAACAATAAGTCTACCTGCCAGGTAGTGAGCTCTGGAGGCACAGGTGAGGGAGCAGCTTTCTTTCTTGCCCGTCTTGCTACACGTCAGCGTAGCTTTCGGGGAGACGAGTCCAGCAGGACATTTGACCAGCTCTGAAGGACAGGCAGCAGACGCAGATGTCAGATATACCACTGCTGTGATGAGGTGAAGCAGCCACACGGGGGCAGTACAACAACAACAACAACGTACCAATACAATCCTTTCTGTTCCAGTGTAGCTTGTAGCCGGGGGGGCAGGTACACTCGTAGCCCCCCAGTGTGTTGACGCAGCCGTACTTACAGCCTCCACGGTTGATACTGCATTCATCGATGTCTGTGGATCAACATAAGCATTAAAACAAAAATCACTGTCATCTCTATGGTCTTCCTTATTTGGGCTTTGGACCAGGACCAGGTAGACACGCCCAGTGGTCCCACCCGTAAACAGGTAAGAAGTTTGGGAATCGAACCCCCAACCATTGCGTTTGCTCACGGTCGTTTTCTCTTCAGATCTTTTCACATTGAACAACCAAAGATTCATGTTATGAACACAGGAGACATCAACTCTTACATCAGCAGTTTTGGTTTCTTATAACATTTCTTCATCCTCAAACTAAGGCCCGCGGGCCACAAATGGACCACAAAAAATAACAATGTGGTCCAGTGTGTTTTTCACCTTGTCCTGACAAACCAGTCAATGAATAAATACTATAAATCTCTGATCTTCAGAGAAGAAAGGTTCTGATAAGTTCTGATCATCTTCCTAAAATGAAGGTTGAACTTAAACCACTGAAAGGACTGAGGTTCTGGACATGTGCGTTGAGTGGAGCTGTTCCTCCACCAGGCCATGTGTGGTGGTGGTGGTAGTGGTGGTGGAGACACTGCAGCTGACGTAGTAATGATCTGTGCTGCTGATATGAAATGTTCCTCCTTGTCTCACTCAATTATTCAGCCAGAATAAAAACAGTCTGTTGGCTCCGCGCTCCCACAACAGGATGATGACTTCATCAGCTCCGACGAGATGCACTGTTCTCCTCCATCATCGAGGCCCAACGTTTAAAGGACAAAGAACTCTAATGAACATCTGATGGAGGCCCAGCTCCTCTGCCAGAAACTGCTGTTTTGACTCCTTTGTTCCTCCCTTTCTTGTAACTCAGTAGACGTTTTCTGACCTTTGTCCAGATCTGCGTTCTTTCCTCGGCACGATCTCTCAAAGCGAAGCAGACGAACGACAAGGAGGAAAAAAAAAACCCAACAATCCTCAAAACATAACGAGATGATTTAACATGAAACTCGACAACTGTTTTGTGTCATGCGTTTGACTTTGGTTGTTCATCAACTCTTAACAAGTCTCTGTCAAAACACCGTCATCATTTTCTCCTCAGCAAATCTGCACATGTTTAAGGCATTAACTTATAACAATAAGAGATAAATATTAAATCAAATTAACTCTTTTGTTTGTCAATACTAAACAGAAAACAGATCAGTTGGGTCGGAACGGATCAACTCATTACGTACAGAGTGGGATATTTAGTTGCAGCTGCCCTGCATCTATTTTCTCAGCAGATAAGAGAAAAATGTGTGGACTGTTTTGCCGTCTGACAGGAAGACAGGCTGGACAGACTCTCGCGGCCAGGAATGTTGACAGACCTTGGCACGAGGCTGGAGAGCGGGTCGCTGACGTGATCGGGTTTGTTTAGGGTGAGTTTATTGTTAAACACGGAGGAACAGGTTTCCGGTCCGTTTGACAACTAGATTTCGCCTCATAAACCGCACGTAACCTTGGGTTTTATAGCCAGGAGAGTGAAAGTACGGCGAGCCGCGGTCATAAATCTCCGAGGTTATCTCAAAAGTTACGAAGGCGCGGACAAGAAGCCGGAGAAAACGTTCATCCCGCAGATTCTGGGAACGACGGCGTCATTTACACCTGAGCGTGTTCTCCTCACAGCAGCTCAGTGAGGCCACGCCGTCCATCACGGCGGGTGAAAACCTCACGATGGTGAAGCTTTTGATCCTCAAAGTGACAACTGAGATGGACATAAAAACTGGAAGACTGTTTCAAAAGGCTCTTCTGCCTTTATGGGACTGGGACAGCAGACATGGAGACAGGGAATAGTTTCCAGGGTGAAATAAAATGTTCAAAACCTCAGGGCATTAATTAAAAAAAAAATCTGCTGCCAAATTTCTGATCAGAATTGGAGCAACATAAAAGACAAAGGTCTGAGGAAACACCAGGTCGGATTTTCTCACGTTCGCAGCCTTGTTTTCCTTGAATCTTCTGACTTTGTCGTATCCACCGTGAGGCCCTGAGGTGGAGGAGCATCAGCATCGTTTCCTGCTCCATCAAAGCATCGCCACAACGTCAACCTCTTCCCTGTCTCCTGCCAGGAAGATCTGATGTTCCTGCCATCACCTCAGTCAGACTCCAAAGCCCTAATGTCTGATGGACATGGACACGGACACGGACATACTGCGCCCGAAGGTTGGAGTCCAATCCACTCCATCCGAGCTCTGGCCCATTAACCACAGATCATCTGATCTTTATGTTTCTGCCAAGTGCAGCAACAGTGTTCTCAGAGTTGTGGGATGAATTCCCTGGCCTGCAGGCAGCCACCTGCCTCAGATCATTCCAGTCCATTTGAGAGTCAATGTTTACACCTTGAAACGAGCTGAAAGAGAGACATCTGTCTGAGGGAACATTTGTTTGATTCTAGTCTTTATCTCAGAACACAGACGACACCGCGTTCATCTGTTCATGTCGACAGAAAGACAAATATCTGACCTTAAAATACTTTCAGGAGCTCGGGTTTTAACTTTTCTGCTCAGACCCAATACGACGATGTCGTCCAAACACAACATTTATGATTATAATATTGAACAAAATACCAATAAGGTGTATGTATCTGTAGAAGATAGATCAATTAAATGAGCTACAATGCTGCCATCTAGTGACTTTCTCATTCATATGCAGCTGCTCATCCCAAATATCCTCTAATATCAGGCCAATATTTATGCTGATAATTTTCCTACAATCTTACGACTGCAGTGCGAACATTGAAATATATTGTGATTTTGCTCCTGTATCATAATACGTATCGTATCAGCAAATCCTTTCAACTAAAACCACAGCTCGGTGTTTACTTGTTTACTCTCATCCGTCTGCAGGAGTTGTTCCATCCTTCACTTTGATGAATCCCCACTTGTCAGAAATAGTGTTTTAAGTCAATACTTCTTATTTTTTTGCTGATAAATAATAAATATAATAATAATAAAAGGTTTGCACGTAAGTAAACAAGTCTCTTCTGCCAACATTTGGAACTTTTTTACAGTTTGTCCTGTAAATAAATCACAGTTATTTAATGATCAAACTGGCACTGGTTCTAATGCCATTATTATGGGTTTTTTTTCCTTTTCTTTTTCCAGAGAGTGACCACAATAAGTCAGTGTCCAGTTTCCAGAGATGCAGCGCTCCTATTAGAACAGCTAAATCAAAAGCAAGAAAACCAAAGTAATAAATTGAAATGTTTCCTTTGAAACAGCAGTTCTATAAAACGTCCGAGCGAATAAAAGTCTGTTCCTGCTTTTTATTTAAACTGTCAAGATGAATTCTACTGAAATCCTCTGTCCATTTCTAATTTACTTGGATGTATTTTTCCAGGAAAACAAAAAAAAAAAAAGGGGGAAATATTTGTGCCGCTCACCTCCACAGTGAGCCAGGCCATAGATGACGTAGCCTTTATGACAAAGACACTGGAAACTGCCGGCAGAGTTGACGCAGAAGTGGTCGCAGGCTCGGTCGAAGGAGCACTCGTCGATATCTGCAGAGACAACAACAACAAGAGACGCTGTCCGTCAAAGACGCAGCAGAAAATAACATCATCAAAGTCATCAAAGTTTTCAATTTCCAAACAGGACCATCAAGTGTTATCACAAGATGTTCTGCTGGATTGGAGCTCTTCATTGTCGTCCTTGTTTGTCATGATTGGCTGTGGTTGAAGAGGAATCACAGCAGAGAAACAAACTGGTGTCTGAGGTGAGGACGGTGATGGAGGACGGTGATGGAGGACGGTGATGGACCTCCTGCCGTTACGCACTTTTCCATTTTGATGTTTGACGATTGTCAAACTATGTTGGAAATAACAAGCAGCTGCAGCTGGAGTCAAAACAGAGGCTGCTCTTCAGCTGATAATAGGAACTGAAGGATCTCCCCCCTCCTGCCTCCACCCACCTCCATCCACCACCTCCTCCTCCTCCTCCTCCTCCTCCTCCACACAGAAGCTTTTCTTCAGTAAAATTGACCCAGAATTCCAAACTTATTTCAAGCAAAATACATTTCACAGAAACTAAATTGCGTTCATCTTAACACTATGGTTACACAGTAAACCAGATATGAAAACATACGGCCCGTGGACCGAAAACAGGACAAGTAGCGGGTCAATCTGGACCTCTGCAACTCTTCTGTGCTCAAAAGTCTGTTAAAATGTTTAAGTACAAATTTAAATACTATACTGTACTGTGATTGGACAGTATTACTATACTGGGTACTATACTATACTACTAATGGTGCGTTTAAGGACCCAAAATGCCACTGGTTCAGACTGAGGCTTCTAAGGTGGAATCATCAGTGAACATCAACCAGACTGACTCTGATGATGAGGAGGAGACTGAACTGATCATGAAGATGAAGAATTTGATGGATTTGAGGAAGAGGAGGAAACTGACAAAGTTGTATTTACTCTGTTAGAACTGAACAGTAAACAGACTGTTCTCTGACTGTGCACATTTTGTCCAAATAATACGGTAGTTGCAGTAAAACGAAGAGGGAAACATGGACTAATTGTTTTTATGTAATCCCATCCTGACTGTACTGTACTGGTCTGGTCCGGTCCGGTCTGGTCCTGTTGACATCTGATCAGACTGTACGTGGACCTTGGACCCGAAGACCTGATAAGTTGTTTAAAACCCATTGGCAGGGACTTGAAGCAGAGTCAAACACAAAGAAGAAGAGTGAACTTTTATTCTTTTATTTTCTCGGTGTTAGGTTTCCTTTAATGTCAGCAGTAATCTTCATCAAGCCTGGACACAGAGTGGGATGTGCTGCGACTGGATTGAGCTGAATGGGTAATTGACGAATGTGAAATAGAAAAAAAAGGATCCGAGGATTTCCCCAGGAATATTTTACATTTCATCCTTTCATCGGCTGCAGCTGAACCTCCTTCGGGTTCTGAGGCAGCGCCAGACTCTGTCAAACAGATGACACCGGCGCTTTAACAGCAATTACTGCCGGCTTAAATGACAGGTTACCTTGAAGAGAGCGAGAAGACAAGCTGATAAACGTCTGTGCAACCCTTCTATACTTTGATAATAACACAGATTAACATTTTCACGGCGTGCCGCGGCCTCGCAGGGCAACCGTCGACCTGAGCGCGGATCAGCGGCGGCTGGCGTTCAGGTTCTGAGCTGGGCGTCCACCAGAAAGATGAAAAGGTGAAGAGATTAAAGACTAATCAAGTGAAAGGTTTTGAAAGAGTGAAAACCCCCACAACGTTTACACATCATCAGAATAAATCACTTCTCACCTGCGAGAATATAAACCATTAATTACCTTTAACATCCCAACAAATAAAAAGAAAATCTTTCAACGACTCCAGGGAAGGAAAAGTGAACGCAAATAAAAAAACAACACATGCAAGATTTTTCCAGGAAGGAAAATGGTCCAACCAGACAGACTTTGGAGGAGAAGGTTTGACAGGATGGAGTCGTGCTCACAACTCTCTTCACGGTGAAGAGTCTGTTAGGTGTGGGGACTGAGTTTTCCCCTTTAGAAAACTGCTGCAGCGAGTGACGCCAGGAGTCAATCTGAAACTTATCATTATATGATTTGGACGGTGCTGCACGGCAGAGGAGATGTGCAAAGACATTGTGGTCCACAACCCTTATTTACTGAAGTCCTGAGTGAAAAATGCAGTGGGTGGGACGGAAGCAAGTGATGAAGACGCAGGGAGAAAACGAAGAATTAGGTGAAAACTGTCAAACTGTCGCCTTCCACTGCTTTCAGACTGAAAATCACAACGATAGAGTTTCTGTCCATTTCTCCTCCTCCTCGTCTTCGTCTGTTCTTCAGGTCATCGTTTCATCTTCAAGTAAATTGAGTAAATGAGGTTGGAAGAAATTCAGACGAGGTCACAGCAGTGTCTCAGTGAAGAAAAGTCCAGGTCTGATGAACATCTCCCTAAGTGCCCACATGTGGATTAGGAGTGACAAGGAGATGAGAAGGAGACTTTGAGGGTGTTGAGGCTGGAGGAATGTTGGACGTGTCCCGTCCTGTCTCCTGGGCCACGGTCCAATGACGGCAGAGAAACACCATGACTGTTTAAACCCAGATAAAGTCTGAGTGGAGTTTACACATCTCAGCACCTTCAAGCCACAGAAAACACCTCTGCTGCTGATGTCACCCTGACACCATCCAAGCACCAGCAGCTCCAGACGGAACCATCTGCTGAGGAGATGGATCTGCTGCCTTCACGCTCACTGGTTCATATTAAAGGCCATCTTATTCAAAAATAGACCTTTGAGGAGGTCATGGTCAACCTGTGGATGAGGTCACATCCTGCTTTTCTCTTTCAACCTAAAGACTAAAATTTACTTGTTTTAAATATTCTTTTAATTTTGTGAAAAAATTGCATCAGGTTAAAACCCTGATAAAATAAAGATCACAGAGATCAAAATATAAAAATAAAACTATTATAACTACAAATAAAGTCACCATTGATAACGTGCCTGAAAAGAAACTTAATTGATCTTCAAACTATTAACTATTATGTATTGACTAATGTTGGTTGTCAACAAGTGACGGGCAGTTCAACCCTTTTCCCGCTAGGTGGCAGCAAAGGTGGATTAAACTAAAAAAAAACTTTCTTTCTGTCTTTCTTCAATTCCTGCCACTATATCAATGTTATCTTCAACTAAACAGGAGTAAATCTTTAATCAAGTTAAACTACGACCTTATTTGTGAGTTTTTTGTCTGTTGGAGAGTCAGGATTTTTCCTGATGTTATAACAACACAGTTTGTTCAATGCAGCTCCTGCACAGAGAGGGTGAATTCAGGGACATTGCTCAGGGTACCAGGGTTGGGACAACACTACGTCCAAACTGGACCGTCCTGACTTGACGACACAGGACAAGAGACGGGCAGGTGAGTGGTGAAGTGTTTGAGAGCCTGGCAACACTTCAGTCAACAGGAGGAGGTGCTTCATCACGGTCCTCCACTCCAGACAAAACACAGCAAACAAGGACAACACTGTTCCACCGTCGCCCTCATCCACGCACGCAGCACATGGCTGAGTTAGTGAAGGCACCGAGCCACAGAAAACAAGCTGTCATCTGCATTCCTACATGCACGGCCCACATTTTCTCACTTATCTGTTTTTGTAGAAAAGATTTTTATTGTGTGACCGAGGAGTTCCACCAAAAATAGCTACAAAGTGACGGCAACTAGGTTTCAAGGCCCAGTGACATAGTGAACATTCCTGCCCACCGCACGGCCATGTTTGTGGACTGGACTCAGACTGAACGGATGACAGGGACGGTTAACAAGCTGGATATTGATCGACCACATCTATAAGGATGAGAAAATGAAAAAGAGCGGCGTGTCATGTGTTTTTCCACGCACTGGGAGACGGAGCCGGGCTCTCCGGTTCTAGTCTGCTGATCTTCTCTCACCAGATGTCTCTGTAGTGGATTGACTCTTTCAAGAAGCAGAAGGTTCTAAAGCCGGAGCTTTAATTCCTCACACCTGTGTTCAACCATGGTAAAGTCTTTATTTGTTCTGCTGCGAGTCCTCCCAGCTCCTGCTGAGTGACGGCTGCCACCAAATGTAACAGAAAAACAAGCCACAGAGAAGCTTCTCAGCTTCCACCCAGTCCTGAAGGAAGATGTGTTCTCAACGTGGAAGACTGACAAACTCTTAATAAAGAAGAAACAATATTCACAACTTAGCCACAATATTCCAGCTAAACCCAATCAGGACTTAATCAGGACCAGGCTGCAGAAACAGAGTGGAATTTCCTGCTGAGGAGACAGAATGAGACTTTTGTCCTTATTTAAGGAGAATTCCTCAAAAGCAACACGTAAAAAGAAGGTTCTGCTCCCTGATAAAACCCTCAGGACCAACATTCAGACCTTTTCGGTCAGACTCACCCTGACAGGTTCTCTCGTTGGTCAGAAGTTTGTAGCCTTTCTTGCAGCTGCACTCGAAACTGCCCACAGTGTTACGACACACGTGATCGCAGCCTCCGTTGTTCAGACGGCACTCGTCGATGTCTGTGGGCGGAGTCAAACAAGTTATGACGATATGAACATAAATACACACACGTATATATATATATATATGTGGCAGCACATAGATGGTGTGAACAGTGTTTTTTCCTAATAGATACAAGGATTAATGTTAAATATTCATCAGGTGAATATCACGCTCTTTACGGTCGGTTCTGTTTTTCCTCTGCACCAACTCCCCAAGGAGGTTCTGGGCTCATTATCAGCCAAACGTTGTGGTATTTTCACCAGAACAAGTCTGGCCACTGATCAGCGTTTGCAACATTTCATTTCTGCTAAAACGCGGCCACATCCTGCAGCTGATAGAGGAACAAAGACAAAGCAGGCGAACAGGGAGAACGACCGTGAACGTTCTTGAACCATCTCCTAAAGTGACTGCAGAAGCTCCAAGAACACGTGACAAACAGCAGTAAAGTCTGATCTCTGTGGTCGCAGCCTGAAGGAGGACGATTGGGCCTAATTATGTCTTGTGCCTGTTTCGGCGTCAGGTATTTTCTTAATGTCCTTCACGACCAACGGCTGAGATGCGTCCGAGTCCGACTGTAACGACGTGCAGCTCTCACGCAGCCAAGACCTTTTAAATCATCGGCCTGATTACGCAGTTTCACTGCCGCTGCCAGCGCCGGGTCGATGCATCATCCGTGGATGTTTGCGTTTGATGCCGCTCTGCCTTGGTAGGTTTGGCAGAGAATCTAATTAGGTCTGAATTATCATCACAAATGAGGCATTTGTCTCCTGAGGGACTTTTCATCCTCTGAGTAAAATAAATGCAAGTCAAATGGAATAAAATAATCTCTTCCATCTTGGTCTCTGCTCCTCACAAGTGTCTGGCCCAGAGCGAGCTCCCGTCGTTCTGTGCCAGCGCGGCCTGGATTTGTTTTATTGTCCTCTTTTTGTCCTCTCAAACCAAACTCCTAGGATGTTGGTGTAACTCTGTGACCCACATGAGGCGCAGAGATTTCCACGATGGCCCTCGCTGCCTCCAAAGCTGTCAGCATCGTTTGTTTTTCTGTCCTAACAAAATCCTCAGGAAGATTTGGTTCTTATTAGAGAAAAATAAACAAAGTGTTTGGCTTCATGCAGATTGAGTTGAGAAGAATCCTCCCACAAAGAGGAAGCAGAAACACAAACCTCTCATGGTTCTGACAAACAGGAGGAATCCATGGGATTGGTTGGTATCCAGGAGGAATACAGGAGCCATGGGATTGGTTGAACACGTTCATTTACAGTGATGGTATTGGTCGGTTCAGTAACTTAGGTAAAATGTACAAGAACAAACATATTTGTGTTTAGGGGTTCAGGGTTGTGTAACTAAGATAAATAGCATTTTAAAAACTCCTATTAGGAAACTGCAGAGAAAAGGAGGAATTATGACGATGATATAAATTAGTAACAATAACAAGTTTGGACGACCAGGACAAAAAGCCAAATGGGCCACATCTGGGCCCCGGGCCACAGGTTGTCCATGTGTGGTCCAGCCTCAACATCATCATCACAACAATTCCACTGATGTCGACCTGGTGTGGAGTCAAAACTGATTCAATGAGACGGCTGCAGCAAACTGTCATCATTTGAGGAAATAAACCAAAATTCCGAGAAACAAACTTTTCTAAACTCTTCGTTCTTTCCTCATTTCTATTTCTTTTTACTTCCTACTTCCTACTTGTCTCCTGAACCTTCTCGTCTGTCTCTGTAACTCGGCCTCCATTTGCACCGACACACTGTATCTAGGTCCTCGACTGTTTTAGTCTGAGGTGGAGAAGCAGAAACAGAAACACAATTGAAAACCTCTATATGGAGACATTCCTCTGGGGTTAAAAAAAACACACAAAACAGAAAAGAAGGTTCAGAAAATAAAAATCTTCAAAGTTCTGTCAGAGACATCCATCAGTCCACAGGTGAACCCGTGGACCATGTCTTACCTTTGCAGGTCTTGCGGTCCGGCTGCAGCGTGAAGCCGACGGGACAGCTGCAGCGGACTCCCGTCACCGAGTCGTGGCAGGTGCTATCGCAGCCGCCATTGTTCACCGCACAGGTCTCTGCGGGGACAAGATGAAGTCGCTTTGAGACAAATCCCCCAGAATAATACCCAGTACTCGCTGTCTTGACCCAATTTCTCCCCCAACGGAACAGAATCACAGAACATGCGAAACAGTAAAAAGTTTGAAGACACAGGGTTGTTTTATGCAGCGTTCCTTTTTTTGTGTCACACTGGTGACAAAAATAAGAAGCACCGCAGGCTTTGAGGTGTTTAGTGAGGAGAGGAAATGAGGAACAGAGATGTTAACGCTGCAGCTGAAGGAGATTAGCAGAGAAGGAGCTGCAGAGATGTTTGTGAATAAACAGACACAACAGTCATTAGGAAACATCACTGCACAGGCCAGAGATTGTGCGTTTGTGTTTGCCTCACTTTGGTCAAGGTGAGTTACCCGGTCCAAAAAACTTGGAGAACCTCTACAAGGACTTAACAACCTTCTGAGTCCAGCAGAGACATCTGGCTCCTCTCAAACACCAGGCTGAGGATTTGATGTCAGCCAGATGCAGACAAAATCACCGCCTTTTTTGCTTTTGTGACAAAACCTTCCAGGCATTTTGGGGATAAAAAAGCAATTTCAGGTACTTGTGCCCGTGTGTTGGCGAGAGCGGGGTGAAAAAAAAAAAGCGAGCGAGGCAGCCAGTCATGACAGTCTCTTCTGGAGACGCTGAAGAATTTCATTTCAAATGGCCGTTCAGGAGAAATGTGTTCTCACGTACGAGGAGCGGCTTCCTGTCGTTACGGTTCTTCCAGCTCAGACATCAGGGCAAAAGAAAGAAAGAAAGACTGTGAGGAAACTGCTCTTCTAATTCGCTGGATGCCGACTGGCAGTTTTACTAAAGAGGAGCTGGTGCAGCAGGACCAGGCCAACAAGATTGTCTCCCTCACTGAAGAACTAAAGAGGGAACGCAGCTGCACCTCTTCTTCTTCTCCTTCTTCTACTCCTTCTTCTCCCTCTGGGAGACCCATAATCTCTTTACTTAAATTTAAAACTGCAGTGGCTGCAGGAGACATAATGAAACTTTTTAAACCTCTTTCTCTGCCTCTCAAAATAAAGAAAAAAAAGAAAATGAACTGGAGAATTAAATTTTGTATCAAAGCAGAACAGGTGCTTACAGCAGAACATGGAGAGTAATTGGGTTTATGTGGGATATTTGGGGCGAGGGAGGGAGGGGAGTGGGGGGTGAACGAAGGGCAGCTACAAAAAGTCGATTAATGTCGTTCCCTCATCTGACTGTTCTGTCAGTCAAAAAGTTCTAGGACAATTTTAAAATAATACACTGATACATTTTCTTCAATCTCTCCTTCATTTTCATGCCATTTGTCTGGGAATATAATGATGACTTCAATATGATGAAGAAATGAAAGAAAATAAGGGCAGACTAGTCCATTTATGCATCAATATATATCGTATTTTCACGACTATATGGTGCAGATAAAACTCCTAAATTGTCTTGTGTGTAAGACGGACGTGGTAGAGGACACCATGAGAACCTTAAAGGGGGAAGTGTGGGCGTGGATTGTATATAAAACCCAAACCCTTAGTGCGGTGAACCTTATAGTCGTGAAAATACCATATTTATTTTAGAAAAGCCAAATCAACCAATCAGAACACACCAGGTCTGTCAGGTGTTTTCTCTCTCTGTCTCTTTCTCACTAAATTATTTTCTCCTTCTCATTGTTAAAATCACAACTTAAGCCCTTGAGGAATAAAGACCTTAGTTTGTTGTCGTACTCCTCCTCCCCTCTGTCTCACCCCTCCTCTGTCTCACCCTCCTCTGTCCTCGCCCCCCCCCCCCCCGACTTTAAACCCTCATTACATTTATGGAGTATTTGCTTAAAACGTCACTTTGTTTCCAGGAGCATCATTAGCCTCGCTGCGAGGAGGAGCAGAGGGCGCCGTGGGAGGAACCACTTCCAGTTAATGCTTCAGTGGCGGCCCGGCCCGACCCGGCCCGGCCCGGGGAGGACTGCAGTGTGGGCTCAGATAATTGCAAAGTGTGAGCGGAGACAGTTGGCAGACGAGACAAAAAGACAGTGTCAGGACATGTCTCCCAAACGCCGGCTCAGACAGCCATCTCACCAGAGTGTAATGATCATGTATTAAAGAGAGCAGCAGAAATATTTCTGACATTATGGTTTTGTGAAGACGGGGCAGAGACACATGCTCTGGTATGTGTGTGGGTTTGTGTGTTTTGGACACACACCAGCCACATCCACACTGCACCAGGTTAAGGATGTGCAATTACCGTAAGAGCGGGCAGACTTTTGTAAATATTCTACAGCGCGAGGTGCTGGCTGTTTGGTCTGAGGCCGTGTAGGTTTCATCCCGACAGGCTCAGACAGCGAACATCGTCTCTTAACAGAAGCCACAGGATTTATAACGGCACCGCGTCCTGGCCTACTTCACATCTGCTGACAAGCGTCCTCGGGGAACTTGTCATCAGCCATTTCTGATGACCGCAAACAAAATATGTGAACGGGTGAGATGACGGAATTTTTCAAGAAAAGCACGAGGAAAACATTTCCCTGAGATTTTGTCACCGGCATGAAAACACTGAGCTGCAGACGTGGAACTGGAGCCAAGAAGGAGACGGAACCCGACAATCGACAATGAATTTGCTTCAGTAAAGAACATTCTCAGAACTTAGTTCACTGGACTGGAATATGAAACCAAACTGGAACTTAGGTCAGGGGGATTTAAAAAAAACTACTAGAATGTCCGTGAACAGTCAGTCTGACCCGAGATACTGAACTCCACAATAATAATAAGTAAAAAAGGTCGCGTCTCAGACGTCTCCTCCTCTGAAAGTGCAGGTTCTGACAGAGCTCTGAAAACACCAACCTCTTGATCCAAGTTTCTAAACACTTTCTATTGAGCTTCGATTCACAAGTTCATTCTTCTGTGGTTCTTCCAGTATTTATTGCTTTATTAAAGCGGTGACATCATCAAAATGTAATATGTATTGACCCCCCCGGCCTCCCCCCTCTTTCCCCCTCATTCTTTCTACTTGGTCTTGTGCAAATTCAGTGAATCCAATTACCTTCAGCCGAACGGCAGAGAAAACAAACTGGAGTGAAGTGATACGGGAGTTTTTTCCCGTAAATGGTTTCGTTCAGTCCGGTCCACAGATTGCACGACAACGGAAGTTTGGAGTAAATGTGTGTGTTTTCTCCGTGGTATGAACTACTGCTGAATCATGGATACCACAGCTAATAGGCCGTGATGATGGGGTTGAGAAACACCAGGGCTGATGGTTAAAAAAAAAAACACACAACACTGCAGCAGCAGCAGCAGCTTCAAGGCAGACGTTTGGCTTCAAACACAACCCAAATCTTGGCCCGGTTTCATGAACCCCCCTAACCCCGCCCCCAGGTGAGTTTTTGATGATGTCATCGTTAGAGAAACCATGTTGTTAACCGTTAAGAAAGAGTTAAAGTTAAAGTGAGAGGGTGGGTTAGAGGAGGGGAGCAGGTACGGTTACTCAGAGGACATTCCCAGAAGAAGAGTGGTGTCCCCAAGAAGTCAGAAGGACGACCCCCCGCCCCCACACCCACAGACCCCAGGAGGAGCAGATATTTACCATTAGGGAAGAGCTGTGGGGCTGCCGGGGGCTGGACACTCCTCTCCCCTGCATGCACAGTCACACACACACACACACACACACACACACACACAGACACACACACACACGTTGTAAAAACCAAAACTCAACCAGTGGCTTCTGTCATTTGGATAAAAAGAAAATAATGAAAACACAGCAGGTCAAAGTCAAACTCTGCCACCGTTTGACTCATGTCTTTCCACTGAAGCAACGTCTTCACTGAGACAAATGTGACAATAAATAAACCTGGAGCTGAATTTAACTGTTGGCTGAAGATAATTCCTTTTTTATTAAAGTTACTGTTTATTTCAGAGAAGTCAACGTCTCCATCACTGAGCTCCAGGACACCCTACTGGACAAGACAGGGAACAGTAACTGGGACGGGTGGACGGAGGTGATTGATCAAACTCAACACTTCTGACATGTGTTACATTTTCACCTCAGTAACGAGGCCAACACCTTGGATTGTGTGTGTCTCTACCTCAGACATGGACAAAACTCTGACTTCCTGGACACAACTGGTCCTAAAGTTAATCGTTAATCAGGAACAGAGAGATGGAACGTTGATGCTTTATCCTCTCAAGGCTTGGTGGCCACATATATGCACAGCACTTTCTAACTCTTGCTGTGGAATTGTTTGGTCCTAGAAGAGAATTTCTTTTCCTATTTTTAAATTTTACCCCGATGGAAAACTTCGCAGTTTTCAGTTTTTAAAAAGAAATAAAAAATGCATGTAGAAAAAACAGCTTGGGCCTTAGAGGGTTAAACGGCATTGAGGAAAAAATACTACATTGATTTTATCTTTTTTATCTAAGCCATTCATTGGCGTAAACCTGTGTTTCACTGACGCGACGGCTGAGAAAATAATCAGGGAAAAAAACTGTGTGAAATTTTCCTAATTTTCCATTTTACTTCTCCATCATCACAACATGTTTCCACAATTTGCTGCATTTCTACAGTGGACTAATCTCATCCAGGGAGGCAGATGGACGGACACTTGGACCCCACTCTGTATGATGTCCAGATACATTTGTGTCCAGGAAGACATCAGAGGTCAGAGGTGGAGGCAGCTGCTGGAGATTCAGACCACAGAACTAATTTGCTCCACCCCTGCAGGAGGTTAACTGCACTGCAACCTTTTACCTCCTTCACTGAGTGAAACACTTGGTTTGATGGAACAGGAATCGTGTTACGTTTTATTTCAAACATCTGAGTCGTGGACGTGAAGAAGTTAAGAGTGTTTTTAACTGATAGTTGACCAGCTGTGAAAATATTCCTTTACAGGCCCTGGTGTGAACAGGAAAGGTTCCATAGATAAAACTCACCTTTTCTCGACCTGTGTTCTATGTTGTTTTATTTACTGATTTTCTGTTTCTTATAAATGTATCTTGTAAAGTGTCCTTATGATTATTGGACATTTCAGGGATATTTTGCCACCTTCACCTGCAGACATGCAAAGGAACCAGTAGAAGAAGAGTGTGATGTGATGTTAGAGGTGATGATTCTCCAGTTAGTAGGATCACAGCCAGCTCTGACAGCGTGAGTGGTGGTTAGTGCTGGAGACTGAAGGGCAGAGGCAGCGGCGCAGCAATAGTTCATGGAGTTCAGTTAAATCACATCTTCTCTACATCTGCAAACATCCCCTGATCCTGATCCTGATCCTGATCCTGATCCTGATCCTGATCCTGAACGACTACGACTGTCATACTTTAAAATTGGCCTTTTATAAACATATCTTATGAGGATTCTTCATTTCACTTTGTTGAATAAATATCTTTAATCCAAATGACTGTTATGTATTTCAAACAACTATGTCTATTCATAAACTACAGCAGAGGAGTCAAACTGGGTCCACAAAGGTCAATGGGGTCACAGGTTTTGGTTCCTACCGATCCAGAAAATACTGGTCGACGATGGATAAAAATCCATATAACTCAACACCTGGTATAGATCAGGCCAAATGATGTGTTTGGACAAAAATATTTTAGGGCAAAACAGCTGTATATTAAAGTCAAACTCTCTAGATGGCAGCATTGCAACTCATTGAATCAATCTCATACTTATACCATGGTCTGTATGAATAAATATCTACATTTTCTCAGGCCTATATATCAGTATTGAGTCTTTGGAGAATATCAGGTATCGGTCAGACGCTACAGACTGACCTGTAGAAGAAGCTTCAACATCCACTCCTGACAGAACAACCAAAAGTCGTCCACAGCCACACGTCCCAAACTAAAGCGTGCAGCGTTTACAGTCGCATTTTCACAAACACCCCCCGTCCCCGCCCCCCAGCTTTGACATGCACCTCACATAAAAAGTGATGAGTCACAGCACTTGCAGAGGAAAGAGTGCGGCACCAAACACCCTGCACCCTGAACACACGGAGGTGAAGCCGCGGACCACCCCAAACCAGAGCAGCGTGTTTACGTTCCGGGCTCATGCACGAGGACTGCAGGTGTTTACAGGCGTTTGATTCCCTCGCGCTCAATATGTATTGTATGTTTGTGGGCTTGTTTGCATAGTTTGGTGTTTGTGTTATAAAACGCATCCTTGGTCTTTGACCGTGTGTGTGTGTGTGTGTGTGTGTGCGTGTGTGTGCGTGCAGCCAACTCTTCAGATGATTAAACTCCGTCGCAGGCCTGCGACCGCCTGCATCTGCCTGCTATTTGTGGATGTTTATGATTTGCAGCGGTAACAGCATGAATGCTCTCACATGATGCTGCTCTTTCCTGATATTTCAACTTTCCCGACACAGTCGATCTGTGCAGAACCAGGTTTCTATCAGGCATCCTAGCCTCAGAGCAAGTGTGTCAAACTCAAGGCCCGCGGGCTAAACAGGGGCTTCTAAGGCCCACAGAGGGTTAAAAAGTCTTCAAATTAACTCCTGAAGAACTGATGATTTTTAACCAGATCTTTGATTTTACATCGAGGCAGAATTCAATTAGTAATGTTGTAGTTTTTGGACCATGAGGTGCAATGGACTGTCACTGTATTTGGTCTTTGTCCTGGATAACGGGGCCGTAGTGGTGCCTCAGTGGTTAAAGAAGTGGACTTGAGTCTGTAAGGACTCAGGTTTGAACCCACCTGGTCTGAGCTCTGAGCTGTGGGTTCACCACCTACTGGAAGGCTGACACTGTGGAACAGCGTGATTTTAGCTTCAACTGCAGCAGCAGATAAGATAATGATGTCATACATCAGAGGCAGAAGACTGTTAGGTTCATTTAACGTCTTGAAAAGTCAGATGAGTCCAATTTATTTATCTCAGAGTCAAATTCAAACGATGTTTATTTTTCATTGCACCTTATGGCCCAGAAAAGGCAGCAAGAACCTAAATTAATGCACAAATGGAAACATTAAAGTTAAATTAATTTTGTTTTACTGAGTCAAAGCACAGGTGGAGCAGGAAAGGCTGAAGAAGCAGCACCTCCCGCCCCCAGCAGCTCCCGGACGATTTATTAGAGGAGGCAGTGAAAGGAGACGATGGAGGGTCAGTGCAGCGCACGTGAAGGCTTAGCCATGACAAACAAGGCGGTGGTTCTCAAAGAGTGGGGCGGACCCCTCCTGCAGAGCGAGGTGAGGTGCCGGGGGGGGTCACCAAAGCTGTTGTGCGTGAATGATTAAAAAAAAAGCCACTAGGTGGCAGCAAATCGTACAAGGGTTTGTAGAGATAAAAATATACATGATCACAGGTTCTTATAATAATAATATTTTAGGTTAAGATTTCTGGCCACAAGGGGGGGCACGAGAAACCAGAACTGAAAACACAGCTTTGGGGGCGGGGTGTTCTTCAGGTTTTTTCAACTATGTCTGGTTGCTATAGATACCTGTTTTTTTTCCTTTTGGAAAAGCGTAATTAACGCTACATGTTCTGCAGACGACACGAAAAAAAACATCTAACGACCTCAATCTGCCATTTTCATCATGTGACATTAAGACCAATGGAAACCAAGCAAGAACCTGCATCTATAACTGCGTCTCCACAGGGGAGATGTTTGGCTCAAAGGAATTTGTAAAAAAAAAAAAAAAAAATAAAACGTTCCTTAATCATCAAAGGAAGTGCACTTTACCTTTTCTTAACCTTGAAGTGTGAAAATCTGCCAGAGGAAAGTGAAACGTTACAGTCAGACAAGAAAAGTTGTAACGATTTTTTTCTCAGTTCAGACTTTGATCAAGTTTGAATTTTAAAAACTAGGTCTTTAAACGGAACAAAAACCTATTTGTTCACTAATTAACTCAAACTATGGTCTGGGGACCAGCTGTGGACGTTTTTATCTGGTCTGGTAAACATTTCCAAATGATTTAATTAGATTATTATTTTCCTTCTGCCCTTTCCCTGCAGATGTGTTTCTCCAAAGGAACAGCACAGAAAAGACTTAAAGCATTTTAGCCTTTTTTACATGATTTTCACATGTTTTTCATCTTAGCTTAGGGATTCACCTTTGTTGAAGTTGTTGGGTTTTTTTTCTGTAATTATTTTGTCCTTTTTTATGGCAAACGTTTTTATAGATTTGACTGTATGGAGCCGAGGTCACCAACTATATATGTCAGAGGACCAGACCCCCAGATAAAAATCAAATATTTGTCAAAATTATTAGTTTGATGTCGGTTTTAGAGACGTCGGCCATATTGGATTGTTTGGACGGTTGGCTTTGGTCCACGGGCCGCTTGTTGAAGATCATCAGTGTAAAGTCCAACTCTTTCCAATTATGTTTGTTTCCTACAAGTTTTTTCTTTCCTCCTTTGCCACAGCAGACGACTGCACACGGAGAGAAAGGAGAATTTTAACAAATTGAAATTCCCATATTTTCTTTATTCTTGTGGAACAGACCATAAATGGCAGCATAATAACATGTTGTTCTCAGTGAAGCCCTGGTGTTAACTCAGGTCCTGGTCCTGGTGATCAGAACCCTGACACTGGCCCAGAGTAAGAGCTGATTAAACACTTCCTGCTGCTCAGACCGACCCACAGTTCATGTTAATTATGTTTTTGTTTTTTTTTACTATTGTAAATTGGATTTTAAAGACTGCTCGCTCTGAATTTATGCCTCAGTTCAGACCATCCAGTCTTCTGGTCATTCCTTCTCCCATCGCCACTTGACTTTATTTGGGTTTTATTAACTAAGAGAGAGGCTGAGAGATGGACTGCTCCTGTGTGGACCACAGAGCTGCAGTATCCCCAGACTCTGTGGGGAAAAAAAGACACTTTTATTGGCTGACTGCGTCTGAGTCTGGAACGTCCAACGTGCCTTGAAAATAACAGAGGCCAAGACGTATAATTTGGTCGCGGTCAGGTTTGTGGCACGGGCACAGCAATAATGACAGGTTGGCTGACCAGACCTTGACATTGGTCTGGCTCTCATCATGACTGTGGCAGGAGGAACACCAAGCTTATCAGCCACTACCCCAATCAAACCCTAAAAGTTAACAGCCACAGAAACCCAGCGGCCGCCTCTCCACCCTCTCCACCCTCTCCACCCTCTCCACCCTCTCCACTCTGCTCTAATTCCTGATTCCACTGCTGGATGTTTTCATGGACGTCAATGAAATTACGGAAGAACGAAACTAGAACCAAAACTCAACTAATCAGTTTCACAACAGCCTAATTCTGTGCATTGATTCTGTTTCGAATCACATAATGGTCTGATCATCTGTATCATCACATGATCACATGGCCACAATGGTGACCAATTAAAATGAAATTCTGCCTGGAGCAGAGCTGCGGCTGAACACAGCGGTGAGAAGGGAACGGATGAAAACTGTCGACCGACTCTTCCCTTTCATCGCGGTCACATCTTTTCACTACCGTCCAATCACATCACAGGGATCTGAGCCTCCATTACTCGATGTCAAACTGCTTTCACAGCAGCTCAACGTCAACGGTGCAGCTGAACGACCCTCAGCGGAGACGCACGCTGATAAACGGCAGCGCAGGGTTAAGTCAGATGTTTAAGCAGTGGAGAAACTGACCACAGGACGTCAGAAGGTCTGCGTCTGACCACATGGCTCAGAGGGAGAGAGAAGGTGAAGCAGTTCAGGGAGGAAGGGGCGGAGGAAGAGGAGGAAACGCCAAACCACAAGCAGGCAGAAAGGTTGCCGGAGCAGCGGCGATGGCGGCGGCGGCGGTTGTCAGCGATGGTGGCGACCTTTGACCTTGTGTGTCACTCAGGGCCTGTATTTCACCTGGATTCTCTACCAACCTCATCTCAGACGTTAATTAAACCGTGTTGGAATCACATGTGTTCCTGCTCTGTCTCTTTTCAGAGCTGCTTTCTTTCGTGTGCGTGCGAGATGACTCACCTACACAAGTCTTTCCATCGCTGTGGAGGACGAACTTCATGTGGCACGAACACTTGGGGCCGTGGTCTGTTTCCTCACAGATGTGTTGGCAGCCTCCGTTGCCATAGTTACAGGTCACTATCAACGGGAGCAGAAACAACAGGCGGAGAATGAGGGGGAGGATCAAGAAACTGCACTTGGCTGAACCTGGTACATGAGTAATCTCATTTCTATTACTATTAGTTACTTCTTGGTGAAGTACCTTAACCTTAAACCAGCGAACATGTCAGTCAACCCAGAGAAACTATTGCGACCCACTGCAGGTCTGCGACCCAGTCTTTGGCAAACAATGGACTGGACCTGGTCTGATCTAAGAATCAATATAATAAAATGACCAAACCAGTTCGATCCAATTCCCAAGACCAAATACCAAAGAACAAGACTATTGCAATACAGTAGCAACCACAGAAAACAAGGTATCAGATGGATATAGGTATCAGTAAATACTTATACAAATTATAATATCATTGTCAATACTTTCAAAAAGACACAGTCTGGGAACCAGTGTTGGTCTGTAGGCCTTTGGTTTCAGACCAGAAATGGAAAAAAGTCCATTTCCTTTCGACAGAATAAAGTCTAAAAGACGTTTTACTCTGAAAATTCTGACTCAAGGACCCTGTTGTGGACCTCTGTGACTGGATGATTTCTGCTGACGCTGAAAGGATAAACCCCCTCAGTCATTGTTCGTCACCCAGACGACTGTCATCCCTGTGTCCACGCCGGGTTCTTTACTGACCCGATAAGTGCAAATACATTAATATGCTGACTGGTGAGCCAGGCATTAACCTTGGCACTTTAAACACACCTGTGATGACAGAGCGACTCAGAGCAAGCACAGGGTGAGCCTTCCACGCCGGCCTGTCTGCACCCGAGCATCCCCGCGCCTTTTGCCCTTTTCCTGGGCTGTCACAGAGAACTATAGAATAACACTTCTCCGATCCTTATCCAAACACAGACAAATCCCCCATCAGCCCCGGCCCCGGGCCCTGACAGGAAGATCTCCGTTGCACAGCAACAGGAAGTGTGTCCTGTCCATCAGAGCGGTCCCCTTCCTCTCACCTCCACCGTTGCCCTGTTTGAGCAAACGATGACTTTTTATTTCATGAACTTTTTTTTTTCTTCTCTTTTTAGTGATAAGTCATGGTTCAGTGACGAAACATTAATGTCACTTTTGAGTTAATGTCAAAAAAGGCCTTTAAGGGACGGGCGCACGTCCAACATCGGCAGGTTTCCAACTCCAGTCACCTCCACACAAGGAGCCTATAAATCCACCACCTCCTACTGTGTGTGTGTCTGTGTGTGTGTGTCTGCTCGGAGGTGATGGAACGACTCACATTTGCAGTCCTTCATGTTCCGTGTCAGCTGGAACCCTGGTCGACACTCGCAGGAGATGCCACCCTTCTGCGTCTCCCTGCAGATGTGTGCACAGCCGTGGTTCTTGTCCATACAGGTGGGTCCCTCCTTCGTGCCCTCTGGTTGCACTGTGGAGGAAACAAGAAGATCAGGGGAAAAGAATGGATCAACATGGAACAAAACCAGCTTTGTTGCCTCTTGTATCTCCAGGTCTTAAAGCAGGAAATCTCTGTTTTTTCCCATGAGACACAAAAGACATAAAAGTCCAACGACAGCCTCCACCCAAACGAGGCGCAGCAGTGGAGACATGGAATAAGTGGAATCACCAGTCAAGTCACTAGAACATTTTAAAAGAAAAACTAAAGACAACTTAAGAATTATTAATTACAAAACTATTTCTGTACATGTGTGAAATAACTAACACAAATAAAGACTGTGTTTGTCAGATTATAACACATTTAAACATATATAAATAAAGTGGAAGGAAAACAAAACTCTGCATTTAACCAACACCAAAGTGAATTGAACACTATCAAAATAAAAGCCTGATGCTTCACCGTCTCTAAGAGGCTCAGACTCATCGTCTCTGTCTTTTCTTTTCGCTAGTCTGTTACAGCTGACTGCTATGATGGTGTGATTTGGGTGTCTGTGGTGGAGACTGCTGCTCATGCAACCTAGTAACAGATCCATGCATCTTCATGGACGAGAACATACAGTGAATTTATATTTATGTATAAACATGAGGAGTGTTGTAGTGTGGCCACGGAGCACAGCACCATCCTGACGCACATAACGTCCAGTACAGTGTGGTGCAGTGTGATTTGGGTGGCAATCGTGGAGACAACTGCCCCAGGGATCAGAGGATGAAGATGAATGAATGAATGAATGAAGGTGAAAACAACTCAAATACATGAGCTGTGAGTAGAAATATATTTCTATATAGACAGGGTGAACAGGACTCGTCTATAAACTCAGGAGTTTCAATTTAACCAGAAGCTGCAGCCGGAGTCAAGCTGCGTGGAAACGCCTGTCGTGTTCTTCTCTGACCCTCGCCGTCGACGCTGCGGTGACACCACATGCCCTGCGTCTTATTACAAAGATTCTCGCACTTGTTGAAACACGCACTCTTGTTTTAGGCTATAAAAAGCCGGCTGTGCAGCGAGGATAAAACTCCCAGCAGGCGAAGATCAAGTGGAGCTGTAATTTTAATTGAACTAATCCCCAATAAAAGCAGTGGAAAGTGCTTTGTTAAATCTCCCCAAAGAAACACAGTTCAGGAGGCGACGCCTCTGAACAGGTGAAAAACAACCTCTTGTTTTTGGTCATAATTGAATCCAGGTAGTGAACAGTTGACTACAGTGAACCTGGGATTGATAAGAGCTCCATGGTGACCTCCATGGTGACCTCCCATGTCAGGTCTTCAGACGTTAACAGACCAAATGCCTGGTTCTTCTGGGCTCTGCTGCTCTGCTCTGCTGCTCTGCTCCTGGAAGGTGTTTTCACTGATTTGCCACAGATGCAGCGACGAAGCTCAGCTCATTAAAAACAAAACAGATCTTTTTCTTCCTCTCGTCTGGTGAAAGGGGAGGCAGCGGGTGAGGAAACATCTCCATTAATGTCTGCTGCTGCTCTGAAGGGTGTTTGGAGGTCTAATGTTCTTAATTGGCCAACTTTGTCCTTGTGGCTTTAAGCTCCTCCAGACATTAGTGGGATCTTCAGCACCAGATAATATTTAAAACAACTCTGAGCACAAAGGACAAACGACTCAACTCTTCTGTGACACATTATTAAAAAAATGAAGAGATTCTTCTCCCTCGTCATCATCACTAACGTTGCTGCATTAAGGACTTCCTGGACTTGGTGAAAATTATTATTATAAAATATTATTGTTTGAACTCAATTTATAACAGTGAAAGATACACTGTTGTTAAAGATTTAATTGTGTTTTCAATCATCATAAATGTTGTTTTGTGAATCAATTACTGGATATTTGAAGTGACCCTGGTTGAATCCCAGGTGACCGCAGATGGGCCTGCGACCCTCAGGTTGAATTTGCTAAAAAGGTATATAAAAATACTGACTACTTTTTTTCCATTTTCTTGTACAGTGAATTCAATTCAAGTTCAATTATTGACGCCCAATGTTTTGCACTTTTATATAAGAAATATAAAAAAAATTAAATAAAAAGTAAATTAAAAAATCAATCATAAAAAGGATAAAGTGAGAGTAAATTAGTACAAACTGTGGGTCAAAGAAAAAGGAGATTCAAGCAAATGTATCTGGGTATATTACAGTATATTTATATTGAAATACATCAGGATAAAAACAGCCTCCACTGTTGAATGAACTGATGCTTCAAACTGTGACTCACAGTCAGAAGGACTGAGTGACTGAGTGACTGAGTGACTGAGTGACTGAGTGACTGAGTGACTGAGTGACTGAGTGACTGAGTGACGGGTCGTGACGGAGCATCAGATCAAGTGCTGCTCTAAAGTGCTGCTGAATTCACGGCGTGTCGTGTGGACATTTGAGTAGGACGTGGAATTCACTGGTTCCTTCTCCCGGACCCGGTGCTGGTCCGAGGCCAGCAGGAGGAGCAGACATCTGTGAGCTTAGCAGAGGATTGGGTTTCAGGCTACATAACCCCTGTGGACTCAGGATTACTTACTACGGCTTTGTTCTCCAATCCCAAAAAACTCACTCCGCTCCACCTCGCTCTTTATGCTGCCTCTCCACCCGAATGCTACAGACCCATTCATCAATAACATGTCGAGCTGGGAGCTGGAACCTGGAACCTGGAACCTGGAACCGTTCCTCTCTGAGGACCAATAAAAGCAGAAGTGTTGACACAATGGTCCTTTTCTCAGAGCTGCTCCACGACCCACTGTGGATCTGATGACTTTACAATGACGTGAACAAAAGCAGAAAATATTATATTCAGGTTTATTTATCCTGTAGGGGCCGCGGTGGTGACTGGTCGCAGCACTTGCCTTACAGCTCTACGGCCCTGGTTCAATTACCAGTTTTATCTGATGTTTATCTTAATATATGGGTTTTTTTTGTGCAGGATTAGGTCAGAGGTCCTCAAAGAAAAGGAGGGTCAGAATTTCTCTGGTGGGTCGGAGCGGGGAATAAAATATATATATATATATATATTTTGCTAATTGAGCCATAAATGTGGGAATAATTAAATATTTAAAATGCAGTTATGGGATTTTTTGGTGTTTTTTTTAGACGTGGGATCAGATCTTCACCAAATCTGATTTTCTGGTGAGTGTCACCTTTCACTTTCACCACACATTCTGAAGCTCTGAAGATGATTGGCTGTTTGTCTCAACACGACCAGGTGTTGAACCAAACTACCTCTGCTCACACTGTGGGAGAGAATCTCCAGACTGATGAGTTCACGCTGAGCTCAGTGGACCAAACTGTAGGACGACTCCTGAAGACAGATCTGCTTTGGATACAAGTCTCTAAAAGTCTAATGGATTGTAATGGAATGGAAATAAAGATAAAGATAAGGAAGAAGAAGAAGAAGAAGGTGGAGGAGGAAGATGAAGGATCCTCACAGTCTGTGATTAAGCTGAAGATGCTGAATGAACGTACGCTCACATGGAGCACAGAGGTAAAAACTCAAACTTGGCTCAACCTCAACAATCTGCTGAGCCATAAAACATGAGTCTAAATGTACAGTGGAAACTCATAAAAACTATAACAGACCAGTTTATGGGCAGAACCTGCAACAAACCACAGTAAATATGGTTTTCTACACAAACAGATGCAGCAGAAACAGTGTGGATTTAACCCAGATTATAACCAGGATTATTCCCTCGGTGAAAAGTCTGCAACTTTATACAATTAAAGCGCAGAGTTTGAGTGAAAACGTCTCAAAGTGACGGCGAGGTTGGAGAAACACATTTCTTGAACGCAGCAGGAACCACGAGCTCCAACGGCAGAGTTTGACGAAGGGTCAGGAAAATGGAAACAAATGAAAGAAATAAGGAAAGAATCCAAAAAACAATCAAAAGTGAGATGGAAAAAAAAAAACCCTACGGCCGACGACAGAGAAAAATGAGTGGAATTATTTTATAGGAAGGAGAAAATAGTGGGTTCCTGATAAACTGGAGCCTCTCCAATCACACGGAGTGACTAAAAAACACAGCATCTGAGCAGGAGATTTTCAGAAAATCTCATCATAACTTTGACCAAGTGCAATTTTCTTCAATATCCAATATAATTTTCAATGTTTTGCTTCTTGGAAATTAGAAAAAAACTGAATTCTTATCTTCTCCTTTCAGTTTGTCCCTTTTGCAGTGGTTGCCACAGCGAGTCAACAGTAGAAGAGGTCACATCAAGGAGGTCAGATGGAAGGAAAGATGGGGGTGTGAAGGACTTATTGATGAAGGCATCTCCTGCAGGTTGGTTGTTCTGTATCATAGCTTCACTCCACCAAGTCCATCAACTCTGTCAACTCCACCAACTCCACCATCTCCACCAACGCTGCCTCTTTGAGGCCCAAAGTTGTTGGACATTGGCCGTGTTGTCGATTTTAAAGCCATGAAAACAGAAAAGTTCCACTTATTTGGAGCTGAGTTCCAAAGACCAATGGAATCCTTGTCTACAGAAGGTCAAATAAATAAAATTCTCTAAAAACAGTTCAGTTATTTATCGCTAAAAAAAAAATTCCAGAAAACAATCTTTTATTCCAATCACTTCGTACAGAACCAGAACCTGGAGCTGTTCTGCAGCTGCCAAAAAACCAACAGTAAATTCTCATCAGGAAGTTTGAACCTGAGCTGAGAAGTTAAACATAAAAAGAAAAGTTTTACACCAGAGGAGAAGCCACAACAACAGGTCGTAGTTTCTTATTTCATGGAGGCAAAGAAACAATGAGCCTGACGGAGGAGAAGGCACGTCAGGGGTTTATGGTCTGCCCTGAGACCCGGGGCCGGGCCCGGGGCCGGGGCAGTAAAGCAAGGGCCCTTGTTGCAGCTGAAGCTTCTGTCTTACATCCTTCTGAAGGTAGACCCTAACCCTCTCTGCTCCACACTGGCTGGAGAATATTAAGAGGCCAGTGTTGGTTAAGGAAGGGGCCTGAGCTTGGAGCCACCACACCATTAAAGCAGCATTCCTTCCTCCGAGATAATGGCCCCTTAAAACTTTTAATAGGAGGATAAAAATGTCAGCGCACGGTAAAGAGAAAGAGGAAGGAGCTCCAGTGGAACGGGCCGAGCTGCAGCACAGATGGTCAGAGCGACGGGACAACGAGCTGGACAAGAAAGAGACGCCTACTCACTTAGTGCAGGGAGAACTGTCCAAGTGCTACTGTTGGGTCCTGTTGTTAGTGTCCAGGACTTCTCAGGCCACAAAGGGCCTAAAGCTGGACCTGGACCGGGTCTGGACCGAGATACACAACTGAAGAATAAAGGTCCTGGGTTTTCCCTAACAGCTTTCCCAACAGCTGGACATATCAGTTGGACAATATGGACAAAACAGGACAAACATTTACCCTCAGACTCTCACTCCTTCATACAGTATTTTACCGTCACATCTGACCAATACTGACCCCTGCTGTTAGCTGATGAATGAACAGTATATGTTGTTATTGAAACACATTTTACTGAGTGTCCAACGTCTCCCACATCTCTGTCCTCATGGATCCACACCTGCGTTAAATATATGCATTGACATGAACCTATTTGCATAATGACTACGTGTCACACGGGCACCGAGAGCATCCGCCCATCTGTGTCACTGACAGTGGTGCAGCACCTGCTGGGGTGGTGGAGGAGGTGGAGAAGGTGTGGGGATTGCCACTCTCCCCATCACTCCTGTTCAATCAAGGTCACCTCTCTGTGGACTCCCAGAGGAGGTCGGTGTCCTCCACTCAGCAGGACCAGAGGGCAGTGAAGCTGCTGCTGCTGCTGCTCACACAGCATGGACAAGGCTGAAGACAATTCAGAATGTTAGCCTGATACAAGACATCTGTCCTAAGATTGTCTTTAGGAGAGACAAGGATGGACAGGATCAGGAATGAGGTGATTAGAGGGACAACACAGACAGGAAGGTTTGGAGACGAAGAAGCTGGAGAAGACAGATTGAGATGGTTTGGACATGTTCAGAGGAGGGACAGTGGATACACGTTGGTAGAAGAATGATCCTAGAGATGGAGCTACCAGGTAGGAGACAAAGAGGAGATTGAGAAGATGGGGAGAACAGGTGGAGATGGAAAAGAAGTATTCACCCCTGAAGAAGAAGAAGAAGGAGAAGAAGAAGGGACCAGACCAGAGGAGGAGAAGAAGATTTTCACTGTTTTAATGTCGTTTGATCAAACAAACCCTGGTCAATATTACACACTGTGGCCAAAGGTCAAAAGGTTTTGCCCATGTCTGCTCTAGATGTTTGGTTCAAGCACTGACGGACGGATCATCTGAAGGAACCTTCCAGCAGGACCGTCCTGGACGTGACCTTTAACCCAGCCAACAGGGAAGTCAATTTCAAGGAAAAAAGAATTTAAGGCTGAATTTTCTGAAGCCCCAACCACGGTTGTATATTTGTACAGCCAGTGAGAGGGAGGGTGGGGGTGTGGGTGGAGGAGCCTGTGAAGGTCTGCACAACAAGAGAAGATGAAGGCTGATAATGGACAAGAGAGAGAGAGAGAGAGTACAGAGAAGAATGTCAGACCAAGCAGAGAGAGAGAGTACAGAGAAGAATGAAAGTATCCTGTAAGGACAGACTGTGTCTCAGACTTTCCTGCAGAGAAATAATAAGTATCCGTGTCGGTACAAGGTGTTTCACCAGATCCTCTTCCTCAGAGGAGGAGAAGAGCCTGGTTATATGGTTGGGCTGCAGAGCAATGGAGCAGTGACTCCTGCACTTGTACAAACAGTGTTGAGGCCAGAGCACAGACAGAGGCAGAACTTCTCTGAACCACAGAGGGGAACATGTTAGAACCACGTGGACTCAGCACAGCAGGACAAGAACGCAGCACGAAACAAGAACTTGGAAAAAAGACTCCGTAGACGCGGCGTCAGTCGACGAAGGAAAGACAAAAAAAAGTGAATTGATCATCATTTAAAGGATTAAAGGATGACGGTTAGCGACGCCTCAGCAGATTAGACAAATAAGCAACAGTAACAGAACGAGGAGAAGATTCATCACGAGAAGCATCTGGTTTATTTATTATGGATCTGATCACATTTATTAAAAACCACTCACACACAGCGATGGTCTAATTCAAGTGAACCAGGACTGAAGCAAATGAACGTTGAAAACAAAGGAAGAGGTTTTTCATTGACAAAGTCAACAGTTCCTCCACAGAGCTCAGCTGACCTTTTCTTCTCCTCCAGGTGGCTGATAAAGTCCACCTCCAGGACAGTCTTTAAACGCCTCACATTAAACCACTGTGTCAGTGTCTAGACTCTAGACTGACCATCAGAACCGGACCTGGTCTGGACCAACTCCACTCTCCAACTCTGAGAGAAACCAAAGCCACTTCTCATCATCTTCACTAAGACAGTAAACACTGTTTATATTGGGACATGAAGTCCATCTGTGTGATGGACCTGGAGTCCAGTCCTAGTCAATATGGACATCAGATGTGATGGAGCCTCCATTTAATCCATCCAATAAAACAACTGCGACCAGGACGCAGACAACAACTCAGCTGAGGCAGAAATAAACACGATCTGCAAACGTGTTCTGCTCTTACGCGGATGCTAATCGTGCTTTTAATTTGTGAAACAACACGCACGCAAATTTATATTTTTGAGACTCATCTTACAAGGACCAGATTCCCGAGCGTAATTTTGCTACGTCAGTCCATCACCAGCCAATCAGAAGTCTTGCTCGTTTCAGCCAATCACACGTCAGTGTCCCCACGAGGGTCACTACACTGCGCTTGGGTGTAGGTAGAGGCTGCCTCTCCAAGATATGAACCAAGATATGAATCAAATTTGTGTGAGCGCAGCTTCACAAATTAAAAGCACGTACGACAATTCCCAAACAGTTGGTGTGTTCTTCTTACAGGTGTGTCTTTGTGAGACTATTCTGACTCCACAGGAATGTGGAAGACCCTTGGACCATGAACACAGATGGATGGATCCACAGGTTGGACCTTCAGGCTCTGATACAGTTACATCTAAAAGAATGGGGTTGGAGGGTGGAGGTTGGGTGGTGTTAATTGTGGTTTTTAATTTTGTAACTATGCACTGGAGACTACAGTGATGGAGCCAAGAGGTGGAGCTCAGGGACGTGAGCACTGACAGTTGAGCCTCCGTCAGGTCTTATGTCATTTCACAGTTTTCCTCACACTGAGCCTCTGAACACGAACCCTCCGCCTCCACTCACAGCTCCAACCAGACTGATTGGCAGAGATACAGATGGAGTGATGCAAACATCTCCACCACCACCTCCACCACCGTCCCTCCTCCTACAGTACCAGGGACTTGGAATTCCGTCTGAACGACAAAGGATCAGAGCGCAGCAGCTGGACGCTCAGATCACAGCCACACGCAGCAGCTTTAAAGTCAGAGACAAAAGGACTGAGGCGTAAATTGTGAGACGTGACGTCCATGAAAATCCATCTGCAGACACTTGACTTAACGTAGCAACTGCCCTCACAGATATTCAGATACGGACGGGATGAAAACTGCTGCCGTGGGGAGACGTTCATGAATTCCAATGCGGAGGACGTCGTCTCTCACACACACAGTCCGTGGTATTCTGCTGCACACAGGAGACAATAAATCAGAAAGTCCAGCACTGGAACTTTTCTTGACCTAAATGGCACTCCTCTCAAACCCTGAGCACCTTGTCTGGCCTTTAAAGACGCTTTTTTTCCCCCTCTTTCCTCGACTTGAAGAAACGCCTGAGGAGAATAAATGAACTGTTACAATCTGGTCTGGGAGACAATAGGCCCTTCATTGGGCTGCAGTTATTCCTGTTCGTGGGGGCGGGGGTGGGGCGGGGGCCTAATAAGAGACAGAGCAGCAGCAGCAGACTTGTCGTTATCTGAGGGGCTGGCAGACCCCTGCTGCCTAATTGGCAGAGACTCGCCGCTAACAAGGACTGACCAGAAGTGGAAACAACCCGGTGACAGAGCAGAACACGGAGCGGCTCACATTAGTGGCTCCGACTCCACCTGACTCCACCTCATTATTAAAGAACCAGAAGAACCTGATGTCTTTTTAATAGGAACAATGACGCTGCAGGGCAAACTACACCCTGGGCTTCGCTCTCCAACAAGACGACTGATGGAGCCACACGCCGAATGTGACCGGGCCGGCGGGTTGGATCCGATGTCATTTTTTTTCAGTGATCCAACAGAGCGACGTCTGTGCAGCCTCACTGTCCAATAATGTCCTCACACTGTCATTTTCTTTGTAATCACAGCAGTGATCAGCAGCAGATGTGTCGCCCTGTCGTCTGTTAGTTTTTCAGAAATAATGACGCAGCGGCGGGCGGCCGTCTGACGAGCGGAGGAAATGTGAGCATGGATGGAATGGGTTCATCTCCTGATTCAAATGGCTCCTCTCTGGAATCAATAAGCGTTTAATGAAAAATAAAAATGAAAGATTAACGACAACCAAGGGCATTCGTCAAGATGGAAAGAAAGAGACGGCGGAGGAAGGAGAGGGAATGGAAGCGTCAGAGAAGATCAAGCTGCTGCTGCTGCTGCTGCTCTTCTTCTGACAGCACTGATAAAGTTGTGGTTCCACTGAAACGCCTGATCCAGATTTTCCCTGCGCTCAAATAACACGGCGTTTATGAAATGTAAACACTGACAGTTCACCAGGCCAGACTGATCTCATAAAACCAGACTCCAAAAAAAAAAAAAGAATCAGAGTTTACCTTCCAGAGACGACTACAGCAATGTTCTCACAGACACAGGGAGACAAAGAGCTCAGATGAAGAGCTCACACTTGTGGAGCTACCACAACATAGTCCCAAACTGTCAGAGCTGAGGAATCTGTGGACAGCTGCATAATTATATCTGGAATAAATGTTCTCAGTAATGGTAATGGCAGCTGATCTGCTTCTCTGCAGCAGTGAATGTTGAGGAGGAAAATAAATGACAAATACAACATATAAGAAGCTGCAGAGAAGATGGAGCTTCTTCTCTACGGTTCCTTCACCTCAGTCTCTGAGCAGTAAAACCTCAGAGCAGTCGTCTCTGTACTTTCTCTGTCACGGCTCCGTCCCACAGGAATGCTGTAAAAACAAGAGGTGTGTTGGCCCCCGGCTGCTCCTCTAATTGTTTTCTCTGCTCACAGACCCCCCCCAGATACCCTCAGACGCTGCCAAGTGCTAGATTGGTTCCATTTAAAAGACCGGCTGGAAGAATTGGACAGAGATTTATCCCCGTTCTTTACATCCTGGGCTCTGCCTCCACACAATGGCTTTTGCTTACATTTCAATGAAGCCTAATGGGGCGAAAGGATTGAACAGTTAAA
The DNA here is from genome assembly GCA_016785265.1 of Paraplagusia blochii. Lineage (NCBI taxonomy): Eukaryota > Metazoa > Chordata > Actinopteri > Pleuronectiformes > Cynoglossidae > Paraplagusia > Paraplagusia blochii. The sequence continues at coordinate 717 of JAFBJS010018358.1, read as the reverse complement.
GTTGGGCTGAGACTTTGTTAGTGGTTCAATCACAAGTCAATGTTACTTCGTCCTGGGTTTATTTCCTTCTTTCTTCTATGGCAGTAATAGAAGTCACAGTCACACAGACACTGGTATCACAACATGATGACACTAAATAAAAAATATATACACGTAAATAGAAAAGTGTATGTGACACCTCATATATATCAATATATATATACTGGGGATGTCTAATGGTCCTCAACCCCCGGGTCGGGGTCCCCTACCAAGCCGTGGGTGACTTGGTGACGGGCCGCAGAGAAATAATGTCTCCTTTTGTCCCCATCTGTCTATTCCTTCCACTTGATCCATAGTCATATCAACAAAAGAACTGACCAATAGAATGGCTAGGATTCCATCATCAATAATGCAACTATATTTGATTAGGAAATATTTTCTCAGTGAAGACAACAACAATAAACTCTGGTAGGAGAAAGTTTGAGGCTGCATGCACAGTCAATTTAGGTAGGAAGATTTTATAGGCAGGAAAATATTTTAGAACTCCGGAAATGTAATTTTATTAAAGGGTATTTATATGCCATGTGAGACATTTAACCGGTGAGTTGGAGACTCTGCTCTATATTATCACCTTAGCATTAGTTTGTGTCGTCGATTGTCGTCTTGAAGAATCCAATAACCCAATGCTTTGGTTTGGATAAATTTGCTGGAATCGCTGCAGGTATCGGTATCAGTTGA
>JAFBJS010018305.1:0-12860 GCA_016785265.1 Paraplagusia blochii | reverse complement strand
AAGCCACATTTATTATTCATGTTATCATAACGCCAACAGTTAAAGTGCATCTGCTGAAGCTGCAGACTAAATGAAAACATCAAACTTCTCAGATGTGACATCATTGACACTACGTTTCCAACATTCGCTGCAAATACAGTCATGGAAAAAATGATTAGACCACTCTTTCTTTAATTTCTTGTCCATTTAAAAGTCTGCTTCCACTTAATCTACATTAATCTGGACAAATATAATAACAGCAAAAAAGGCTCAATATTAAGAGATGTGTATAAGAGACAGAATATTATACATGGACCGTGGTTGGAGTCTGACTCTTCCTCATCCAACTGGAAAGATGCCATTGGCCCCAGGGAGCTCATTTAGAAGACAGCATGGTTTTGTGTTCATTGTTTCCCCCAGGTGATAAACCTTTAGTGGAACAAGGGATTAAGATGAACAAGGAATTGAAGAAAACAGCAGAGTGGTCTAATCATTTTTCCAGTACTGTAATCCACGGTCATTGTGACCACTGTTGGCCTGAATAGGTAGAACTGATTCGATTTGATTTGTTTGTTTTTCATTGTCTTTTGTTTTAGATAAAAAAAATATATTTTTTTTAAGACTTAGAATAAAGATATATGTAGAAAAAGTAATGAAAGGGACAGTGCTGTATTTCCTAGCAATGTTCATACATTCATTCACTCATCTGTTTCAGCTTATGAACATGTTGGGTGACATATGGCAGCAGTCTCCACAACTGCCACACAAATCACACTGCTCCACTGAGTGGTGAGCCTGCTGGAGTTACGTGGGTCAGGACCGTGATATGTTCAGAGTCTTAGTAGTAACTTGGCAACTGGTGGATCAGAACCTGAGGCCTTGTGAACCCAAGTCCGCTTCATTGATCATTAATGTCAGTGTCAATAAATTTTTGGGGGGGTTTGAGTGGAGGAAAGTGAGGAAAATAAAGATGAAATGTCCATTATTAGAGTATATTGTACTTAAGAGAAAAATCAAATAGAGACGAAGAGTAAAGTATACAGTGTACTGTTTGTGTTATGTTTCTGTGCTCCACAGAAAACTCATCATGGGTTACTCACATGCAGAACAATGGTTCCCAATTCTTGGGCAAGGGTCTGGTATTAAGGAGATACCATATTATATGGTGCTAAATATGCTCTATTTTTACAAAATTACCAGATTGTTTTGCAATGACAGCACTCTGAGTGGTACATGTTGATTGGATACTACAGCAAGAAGGTCGGTAGTTTGATCCCAGGTCTGGTTTTGTTATAGAGCTTCAATTTTTTGTCACACTTAGAAAAATTGTATTTTATTGTACATATATTATCTATATACAGTACATAATATGTATGTATGTATGTAAATATATTTAATATTTAATTTATTATGTTTTTGTATTATTATTTTTATTCTTTAGTAATAAATATTGTGATTTTTCCACAGTAAAAAAAGGGGCCGCAGTCTCTACTACTGTCACCCAAATCACACTGCACCATACTATGAGCCCTCCTGTGGCTGGTGAGCCCACTGGAAATAAGAACTTTTGGCATTCTTTTAAAAATCATATAGTTTTAGTGATAAATAAAAAGTACATTTTTCACAGGAAAAGTAACAAATTTGGCCTGGGGTAAAAGTTACTAAAAAAAAAAAAAAGAAGCGTACTGAGTACCTCAATGAAATATTTATATTCCATGGTCGCCCTTCTGTGAACTTTCACATAAGGTTTATTCTACAGAAATATACCATATCCAAAGCCGTTTTGTCTGCTTTGATTCTGAACTTGAATCTCGAAACATGGTTTGATGACGGAGCTTCTCGTAACCAAACTTTTATCTCACCACTTCAGAAGTCAAGCACAGTCCCAGAGGAACAAGACCCGGCGCTTCAGCACCTCTGTTGGCCAGACCTACTTATTAGAAGCATTTATCATGTTTGTTGCTGGGCACGTATGCAAATGCATCCTCTTCCTCATGTAGTTGCCCGTGTTATTATTCAGAGCTTCTTTTTAATTTATCCTGAACACTATGACGTTTATAACTGCCTCTAGGGGAGCTACAGCTAGATCAAGCCCAGACATGGGCGAGGAGGAGCCTGCGCCTGTTGCCTGAAGCTTGCATTTATTTAGATGTTTTTTTTTTTTTTACCAACTGGAGATAAGCTGAACAGTTCGTCACTGACAGTTGTTTATGGTTGTATATGGTTATTTGTCTTTTAAAAGCCAGCTCCATTGATCAGAGATGGTTACTTATTCCACAACAATGGCTCTATAGATCACACATCTGAGCATTTATTTTGCATGTGTTCCACAGAATATCCAGCGCAGGTCTACCTGTTAGAATGATGATGTTTGTTCCTATCATCATTTCTGTGAGTACAGACAGCTCAACTGAATATTACTGTTGGAAAAAGTCGTTGGGGTTTTTTATTCATTCGTCGTAAAAAAAAAAAAAACATTTTCATTTTCCTTTACCGGAGTTACATTTTTATTTTGTAGTCTGACTGGACACTGGAGCTGGGAATTATATTGCATTTATATTTATGATCATTCACTATTTGATGTTTGTTCCTGCATGAATCCATAGAAATACATGAACTGCAATCACAGTTCAGCAGGAGCAGATATGTGTCCAGCTGTAGAGTAGACGCAGGACGGACAAAAAATGTTGCAGTAGAAGTTCATTCATCCATGTGTATTAAGATTTTCCCAGATTTTTTATTCTGTCTTATTAATATATTGATACTCACATTAGTAGTGATTAAGTACTGCTAAGCCTCCATACAGTGAAAGCATACCATACAGTTGTAGTACTGTAGTAATGGCTTAGGGGTTAAGGAAGTGGCCTTGGGTCCAGAGGGTTCAAGGTTTGAATCTACCAACTGTTACCACTGAGTTCCACTGAGCTCCACTGGGCACTCAAAGCTGCCCACTGTTCATTGTGGTGATCAGGCATTATCAAACTAAGGCTCAGGGGCCAGATGCGGCCTGTTCAGCTTTCCAATGCATCCCACCAACATAGACTGAATTAAATAATGTATTTATATTATCATAGTACGTTATACATTATGTATTTTCCTAGTAGATTAGGTCTTCATTCATACAAAGGCTCCATTTTTCTGCTCTTGACTCAGCCCCCATGTCCAATTATGGACCTATTGTGTCCCGCAAGTCGAAACGTCAAAAGTCACAGTTGTGTACAGCAGTCATTCCCAATCCTTTGTTGGGACCAAGGCACTGTTACTGATCCTCTTGAATCTGTTACACTTACAATGACACTTCCATACTGTCAGCCTTGCTGTGGGTAGTGAGCCTGCCGGAGTTATGTGGGTCAGGACCATGAAATGTTTAGAGCCTCAGTGGCAACCTGGCAGCTGGTGGATCAGAACCTGAAGCCTTGTGAACCCAAGTGCGCTTCCTTAACCACGTGGCCACCAGTGCTGCCCACAACAGTGTCAGTAAGTAAGAATTTCGTGATGTTTGGGAGGGTTCGAGTGGAGGAAAGTTGACAAAATGTCCATTATTAGAATTGTTTTAAGTTACACTTACAATGATATTATAATGGATAGTAAGAGTGTCTCAGAACCTTATATTAATACAATGCTCAGTAAGTCTGAATTAAACAAGTAGTTCTTCATATTACTGAGTGTCCTTGAAGTAGCTCCTAGTTTCAAAAAAGTTGGAAACCCAAAGTCTAGACATATTCTATTACTATGGTAGTATTGAAACATGAACATATTACTTTCTGATGAAATAAAAAGGAATATGACTGGAAATTAAGTACATTTGCATAACTGCAAAACTTTTTTGTAAACTAGGCTGTAAATGCAAATTTGCCAGTGTTTACAAAATTCTCAAAGCATAAACAAACGAGTGATACCAGAGCAGATTTTCTGGTTGAACCTGTCTGTCCAACATGAGTAATTACTTGTGTTATTATATTCTTGCTCCAGGTGGAAACTGCCTCAGTGTTGGAATAGTCTGCATGTTCATTCAGGCCAAACAGAGCAGTCCTGAACCTTTCAACCGGAGGGATTCCACAGCTGGAATCCAAGCCGAAGACATGCAGAAGACGGTTAATTATAAAAACATTCATCTGTTACTTTGTCAGGCATTTATGCAACATGGAACACGGAACAGGGACAAGGATTTCACCGCCTTTTGAGGAACAGTTTTCTAATTTAGGAGTGTAGACTTTGCCTATGGGGGGAATTCGGATCTGGAACTTTTGTGTGTGCTTTTCTTTCTCTCTCTTATCAAGCTCCATGACTTTACAGCACTGATGTAGCGGTGCAGAGTTACCACACCTCTGCTGCTGCTGTTGCTGATCAGTGCTGTCTGTAGACTGTTGGACTTTTTTAATTAATAGAAGATTAAAATTGACATTTGCAACATATCAAGGTAAGTTTTTCTTTTTCAGTAGCTCATTAATTTAAGGAAGTCTAGAATAACTCAACTTTTTTTTTTTCCTACCAGATTAAGTATTCCTTCATGTATACTGATCAAAGGTTGAGCAATACAAGTAACACAAACTTTATCGATGATTAAAGTGAGTCTCTGACTCTTTCTTCTGCTCTGTCAGGGGTCAGTTCATTAGAGCTGTGCACCCGGGGGAGCTGAGCAGCAGGAACAGAGAGAGCCATATTCTGGGTAATCATTGACACAGCACAAGTGTTGACAGTTTTGTGCATGTTATAAACTTTAAGCAGTTCAATTTATTAGCCCTGAGTCACTGTGGCTCATAAACCGCGCGAGCAGCGCTGGACTTTACCCCCCGCACATGGTTCGTTCCGTTGAACAACAGTGGTGAGAAGTCATGGATGAACTCATAAATTAAACGTTACCACCTAGTTAAACAGAGGTAACTGCTTCATCACTCTGTGTCCATGTCTAGATATCCAACGGGACACCCACTGCTCTGAGTGCACAGTAGAAGCTGAGTGATGATGTCCCAAGTGAGGACTCTGCCGTTAATGTATGGGACATAAATTGACAGCTTGATTTGACACATTGACACAGGGGTGTCAAACTCATTCAGTCCATGGGATGCGCGCCACCTTAACTAGCTGTCAAGTGACCAGACCAATAGAATCATAACATATAATTTATTATGATATTTATTTAGATTTTTTCATTAGGCTCAGCATCCACAGGAAGCTTCAAGTTGGCCCGGTATGGTGCAGTGTGACTTGGGTGGCAGTCGTGGAGACTGCTCCCCCCATAACCCGTTAAGGGGACAAAATGGACAAAATGGATGGATTAGATATATTCTTACAAAATATAGTAAAATAAAAACAAGCAGCCTTTACTTTGGCACAATGTCTCTGACTTTGGAGTAAAACTCCAGGGTCGCGAGTTTGATCCCCATATGGGCCAATTACATTTTGGGGTTCCTAATGGTTAAGTGGGCATGGGTTCGCAAGGCCCCCGGTTCGAATCCCTGTACCACCAAATTACCGCTGATGTGCCCTAAGTATGTTCCCCCTAAAACTGGTCCACCGTGGAGACTGCCCCTGCGACCCAGTAATGGATAAGGGTACAAAAATGGACATATGGATAAATATACCATACAAATACCAAATACTATGAAAACAAGCACAGTAGTGGTGGAAAAATGTAATAAAAAATCAGTTTCCCACAGATTCTGTGTAATACAACCAGAAGGAGACTGTGGATCATGAGTTTGAGAACTATAATATAAACCATAAATCTATTAAATTATGAATTCAACTTTCACATCATGGTGGGCCTGCAGAATATTGTTCCACAAGCTGCAAATGGCCCACGGGCCATGAGTTTGAGACCCCTGCGGTAAAGGAGAGAGCCGCCAGGTCCCCCCTAAGCAACTCTGAGCATAGCGCCATTGAACAGACATAAACAGATAAGAGGCTGAGGATGAATGACTAAAGGAAAATAAGAGGTCCAAATTCATCTGCCTAGACCTGCAGGCCGTATGTTCGGCATCCTGCATTAACATACAGTCATGGAAAAAAATTGTTAGACCACTCTTTCTTTAATTTCTTGTCTATTTAAATGTCTGCTTCCACTTAATCTACATTAATCTGGACAAATATACAGTGCTTTTAGTCATTGCATGGTTTTGTGTTCATTGTTTCCCCCAGGTGATAAACCTTTAGTGGAACAAGGCATTAAGATGAACAAGGAATTGAAGAAAACAGCAGAGTGGACTAATCATTTTTTCCATGACTGTATGTTTAAAAATAATGCATACCCTATTTATTAGGTCTATTTTACCAACGTTTTAAAAAAAGATTCTTACAACTTTAATTCGTAGTAAGAGTTATAAGCCACAGGTCAACTCTGAAGCCTTGAGCAGGACTCTACAATTATGGTCCTACAGGCCTGACACTGCCCAAGTTTTCTAATCAGACATTGGTGCAACATTATCTGATGAAATTTTTCTTTTTTCCTGTGCTGCAGATGTCATTATATTTCATCACGGTGAGTCACCACTTCTGGCAACTGTCTGAATTTGGTATAATGCTTCATAAATCCATGATGCAAAAAAGGTTGCCGACCTACGCCCTATTGCATTGAACCCCTCAGCAAAAATTAGCGTTCCAAAGATGGTTTGACATTGAGCGCAGAGGTTTTAACAGGAGCAGACAGATAATGAGGGAGAGTAGGACAGCTGAGACATTTAAAAATGATATTTGATCTCAACATTAAAAATCAGGACAGATGATTCTCTGTTGAAACAAAAGGAGACTGAAAGCAGAGATGTGAAAGCTGTCACAAAAAAAAAACACACACACCCTTGCTTGCACACACACACACACACCCACGTTCACGCATTGCCCCGCTTCACTGAGGCTTCTGCTCTTTCCTTTTCTTCACAGGACACTGGGTGTTTTTTCAACGGGACAAACGTCCAACTGGTGTCATCATGTACACTCCAGGCAAAGGTAGGTTAATGGCTGGCAATCGCACCTTTTTTTGTTGTTCTTCTGTTCACTGTCACACTCATTACTTTTATACTGCTGACACAAAGAACTTCAGAACTCATATTAAAGCGTTTGGAAGGGTGAGAGTCCAGAGGTAACTGGAGTTTACAGAGCAATCGTGTCATACTGCACTGTGTTATTGAGTGTTATTAAACTTTGGGTTGTCTTACCTCACAAATTATTCTGAAAATGTGGCATAGCACACAAATTTACTAAATTAAAAATAATAGATGATACAGGAATGTATTGAAATATATGTGTATCCTATTAGGGATGTTGGATATTTTCTTTTTGTCGATTTTTCAATATGCTGTTTTAACAATTCTGGTTCTTTGGTTTATCTAAAAAACTAAAATTTCCATTCCCAAAGCAGTGAGGACAAAATATATCAATCCTGGAACTTTGGTATCGTGAGTATATATATATATATATATTACCATATATATATATATATATATATATATATATATATATATTACCAGAAAAGAAATACTATAATATAACGACACAGCCCGTTGAATACATGCTACCCATGGACAATATTTAATGTTAACAGGTCCATTAAGTCCATGGACAAATATGTTGATATAATGTCTGTAACTAACATTTTCCATATTGACAGACTACAATATTGACCTCTTATTGTTGTCTTTGAGATGTGACAGTAGTTGGTAGTCAGTCCTCCCCATGTAGTCTGATGGTCCACCCACTCTCTTGACGATTGTCGTCTACGCAGAATTATTTAAGAACGAGGTCACCAATATTTTCAATTAAAGGTTCTTGTTTCAGAACAAAACAAATTGGAAGGTTTCTGGGTTTTATTCCTGTTCCCAAAAAGTTTCCGATTTTCTTTTATGCTCCTTAGACAGGTTCAAGCCCTGGTCAAAACAATGTTTTTCAATTGTTTCTGTTACCAACCTTTTCATAAGGCAATAAATTGTTCCACATTGCTGCTATCTAGTGGCCTTTAATGGTGTTGATATACCCAACCAAAGTCTGATAATTTTGTTATCTATTTTTCAATATGAGAGGAAAAAATGATATTTTTTATTAAAAAATTATTGCGCGATAATGTTTGGTCAACATTATAAGACATCCACATACTGGAAGATACTGCAACAATACACTAAAAATACTTATCTCACTTTGAACAAAAATTCCTACAGTGTAAAGAATTGTATTGTCATTCTCCACTTCAACTTGATTATACAACAGGCATCGTCAAACTACATCCTAGGACTTTTCACTGAGGTCTGATCAACAGCTAACAGCGACAGCTGTCTAATATGACAAGAAACCGTAGCAATTTTCAAATAATATAATATCAGCTGTCACTCCACTCCAAGACTTAGTAAAGCATATGACATGTCATGAGTCTGTTTGCCCATCTCTGGGCTCTCTACTCCATCATCAGCTCCCACTGATTTCTCTCCCATTATGTATCAACATAATTTCTTAACATAAAAAAGAAAAAGTTAAACATTCATGATGTTATCAACAAACTATAAAAGCTGCCTGATTTATGTCTGGCATAGTCTTAAATGTGAATAAGTACGACAAGATTTAATTTTCCTTCACGGTCTCATGCTCAGTATTTCCTTCTCTACAATGTGACGATAAATATACTGATGGCTGTGTATTTTTCTTCATCCCAGACTGAACTGCAGCAGATAAAAATATTTCATGTCAAATGAGGTCGATCCAACCGCCTTGTTAATTTATAATCATGGGAAATATTTAACAGCATGTGGGTAATTCTTTGTAATAAAACGAAACATCCAGAGGATTAGTCTTTTCTTCCCCTCCCAACAATAGTAATTCTACGCTGCAGTGTTTGGCAGTGTAATGGTGAATTTATTTAGGGTTGGTTCTAATTATTGTTCATTTGTAGAATAATAACTCACTCTTTTGTTACAGAGAATAGTCCATAAACCATTTGCAATTGGATACAAATTATTAATATAGTATATATAATATTGGTCATATATTCGTCTGCACCCAAATCACACTGCTCCATACTGGGTGCCTCCCTGTCGGTGGTGAGCCTACTGAAAGTTATATGGGTTAGGATGGTATTTTGGTTCGAGTTCAATTTCTTAACCTAGGTGCTTCAAACCCGCAGCCCGTGGGCCATTTGTGCCCAGAGAGGGATATTTTGTGGACCCCACCTTAATGTGAAAGTTGAATTTATAATAATATTTTATAGATTTCGTCACCACATTTTATAGTAAATCATATACTTCTCAAAATCTTCCACAGTCTCCTTGTGGTTCAGTGTTGTATTACACAGAATCTATGGGAAACTGATTTTCTATTCATTTTTCTTTTGTATTGAACATCGAGAGCTGACGCTGCCCTTAGATGAAATGATAGTGTGGGTGTTGGCCTTCAACTTAATTGAGTTTGAGACCCCTGCCTTAACCGCTAGTCCATGACTGCCACCCTGATATATAATAATACAATATACATAATATTAGTCGTAATTCATTCATTCATCTTCATCCACGTGTCTTCAAGGCTGACACCAAAGATGAGACTTCTTGTGGGTGGTGAGTCCACTAGAAGTGAACTATGGTACTATGCTCAGAAGACCTTAATGGCAACCTGGCAGTTACTGCATTCAAGCCATTGCAGACCCAGTCTGCATGCCTAACCACCAATCCACCATAAGCCACTGCCTATTATATGGGCCACTGCCTATGTAATACTACAATAATGATTAATAGTTTGACTTGTTTTAGTCATGATGTACAGAAGGAAGGACCACACCAACTTTTTAGAACTATATTTCTAGTTTTTTTAAATTTTGGGAAATGCAGCCAACGGTCAGCTGCAAAAACCACGTTGAACCACACTAATTATATTGTTATTCATTTCAAATCACTTTTAAATTATCTTTTATTTATTGCAACTGTTGTGGATCCATCTGCCTTAGCAGACTCCCCGTTTTGACAAAGTAAATTTGACTGAAGTCATATTTTAAGATATTTAGGTTTTTTGAACCTATGTTGATCATTGAGCACTCATACTTGCCAATGACTGGAAATCAAAATTGTGAGGATCAATATGTGAAATATCATGTGGTCCCCATTTTAGAAACATATCAATAAAGCAAATGGGACTTAAGTAACTACCATTAATCCTCTGATGCTATTTGAAAAACATATATTTCATGCAGGTTTAGTTGCAAAATACAATTAAACTTGCATGCAGTGCAAAACCAATCAAGTCAATAAAACAGAAAATTAACAGATCTTTTCCAAAAACGGCTACAAAATAACCCTATAACCCAGGCATTTGACTCAGGGGCCACAATTGGTCCTAAAATGGACACAGGGGCCAGGTCCAGAGCTGAAAGAGTGTTCATTTGAACTAAGATAAATGGCACGTAAAAGTCATGTACAAAACCTAAAATCTTACATTTCTAATACCCTGTGATGCAATTTACCGGGGAAACGAATTGCAAGGAAAAGGCAGAAGTATAATGATAATATAAATAATTAAATTTGGAAAAGGTTGGTGGACCGCATTAAAAAGTTAGATGGGCCAAATCCAGTCCTCGAGCCTTCGTTTGCCCATGCCTGCTATAAATCCAGTGTCACTTGATTTTATAGCAGTGTTTCTTAAACTCTTTCTTTTATTCTCCTCAGACAGAGGGTATTTTCTGTGCCCTGCTTGACCATATCACAACAACAAAAGTAAAACAAAAAAAAATCTTAATTTGTAAAAAATTACAAATACTAATATATAAGCAAAAACTCGTTACTCTATTCTACTGACGTTACTACTCTACTGACATAACATGTAAATGTCACATAGAACCATGATTAACTGACCAATAATATTAATGGCAATAACAAGAATACTACTAACCTTAAAATAACAAAAAACAAAAAACAATAACAAACAGAAGAAGAATTCCAATGATATTATTAATGGAATACTTCCTAGAATTGAATATCATAAATAGTACGTAGCATAAATGTAGGTCTGAAAAAATAAAAAAAAAACCTTATGGTTTCCCTTTTTTTTTTCTTTTTAACACTCAAAATAAAAAATATAAATAAAAAAAAATGACACCCAAAATCTGTATATCTATTGCTTGTATTTCTATAATTTAATCGTGGCGACAAAACATAAAACATTAATAGTGTAATGCATTAATATCTTAAACTTAAAAGCACCAAATTTTACAGCAGTGTGGTCACATGGTGTGTCATTCTCTCCAGGATGTATTGCAAGGAAAATAAACATTTATTGATTAATGCTCTTGCTAGTAGTGCTTAGTTATTTTAATAATAAGTTATATTGCAGGGATGCCCCATATAAACATTACCAATACCGATATTAACCAATATTGCCCAAACATTCAATTTCTGATACCGATAAGAACTAACACCAATATATGCAGGTAATTTCCCCTGAATTAGTGTGACCAGACTAATGGCATTCTGTGCCTTTGTATACTAGTTTACAACATAAACACACTACTTCAATATAAGTTTGAGAAAAAAAGACACATTTTTCTTAGCATTTTGTCTGAAACAGTCCTACGATTCTTTGTGTAGCATTTGATGTAAACAAGAAATGTCTAGTGTTGGACAGAATAACTTTCCCAAAACATTGATTAACATTAAAAACCGGGCTCATTCAGCCTCACAACAATAGTCAATATAAATAGCTTTACAGTATAAGAGTAAAAACACTTCTTTAATGAGAAAAAACATTTCAGCATCGTCAGAATGTGAATGACTCTTCTTGTTGATGACACAAGAGACGACACCGAACGGCATTTCACTGGCAAATGTCAGAGAAATACTTATTTCTAATACGATTAGTCCTGACATAGCCACAGCTCGAGAAATCCCACACGTTGAGTAAAACCAGCGTCTTGAACGGGAAAGAGCTACTGGTTCTCCAGGACGATGAATGGTCTGATTTCTTTTGCTCTTCTCTGTTCTTTACCGTATTTAACTCTGAGTCTCTGAGAGAGAGACAGCAGCAGCTGTTGTTGTCGTTTCACTGAGTCCATTGCTGTTTTTCTCTACTTCGCTGCATAAAAACACCTTGTGATAAAGTGTTAAAATCTCACCCACCCACCCCCGCCACCACCCCCCACCCCCCACCCTCACATTCCTCCACTCTCACGTGACCAGCTCCTTGCAGTCATTACGAATTACAGTTTTCTATCCACAAAAAACTCCAGACCACGGACTTTAACTGTAGCATCGTCATTGTTGTTGTCCCTTTAAGATGACATCATGAATCACGTGCCAGTCAGTAGTATTGACTCAGTACCCCGTGAGGAAGTCCAGCGTATCTGGCGAGACTATGGCTTTGTAGCATTTGATTTCAATATCTGTGAAAAAAAACGATACCGATATGCTCCGATATTAAAAAAGGTTGCTGTTGTCGGCCCGATATTATCGGTGGACCGGTATATCGGTCATCCCAATTACAGTATACAGTATAGCTAATATACTGAGAGCCTATGTTGCCTTCACATTAGTTTTATATGAGGCTTATTTAATTTTTTGCTGGTCCAGACAGGTATAGTTTCAGTTTTTTTGGGCCAATATGGCTCTTTGAACATTTTGGTTTGCCAACCCCTGGCCTAGACAGTGGTGGTTAAGTAAGCAGACTTAGGTCCTGAAGGTCCCAGGTTCAAAACCACCAACTGCCAGATTACCACTGAGGTTATCTGGACATGGGAACATCCCACACACACACTGCTTCCACGGCGCTTAAAGCTGCCCACTGCCCACAGATGCAGAGGTGACATTTCTGTTTGTATCACAATGACAAGGAGTTTGCTTCCCTTCATTTCCTTTCCTGTCAATCCATCCATCCATCCATCCAACAATCCACCCATCAATCCAACTTTCTGCCTGTCTATA